>JAREIS010002111.1:0-12704 GCA_030060385.1 Muscicapa striata striata | reverse complement strand
GAATGGATCAGGATTTCTCACAGACTAAAGATGCCACCCCTTAGAATCCTGGCTACTTTTGGAGATACAATGACTTCCTAAAAACTGCTTTTGAGAAACTGGGAGGGTGTGGTTTTTTCCGAGGGAAAATGGCCAGTGTTCATATCCAGGATAATTGGCCTGAGACTGGGCGTCTGACAGCTAAAATTCCAAAGGGATCAGGATTTCTCCCAGATTAAAGATCCTACCACTTAGAATCCTGGCTACTATTGGAGAGACCTACACTACCTCCAAAGTGGTATTAAGAAACTGGGAGGGTGTGGTTTTTTTTTAGAGAGAAAATGGCCCATGTTCGTAGCAAGGGCAATTGGCCCGAGACTGGGTGTTTGACAGTTAAAATTCCGAATGAATCAGGATTTCTCCCAGACTAAAGACGCCACCACTTAGAACCTTAGCTCCTGCTGTAGATAAAATGTCTTCCTCCAAACTGGTATTAAGAAACTGGGAGGATGTGGTTTTTTTCAGAGCGAAAATGGCCTATGTTCGTGTCCAAGGCAATGGGCCTGGGACTGGTCGTCTGAAATCTAAAATTCCGAAGGGATCAGGATATCTACCAGATTGTTGATGGGAGAACCATGAGAACCCTGGCTACTTTGGAGTGACCAACACTACCTCCAAACATGCATAAAGAAACTGGGAGGGTGTGCGTTTTTTCAGAGGGAAAATGGCATGTGTTCTTATCCAGGGACCTTGGCCTGAGACTGGGTGTCTGACATCTAAAATTCCAAAATGATCAGGATTTCTCCCAGACTAAAATGCCACCACTTAGAATCCTGGCTACTTTTGGAGATACAATGTATTCCTAAAAACTGTTTTTAAGAAACTGGGAGGGTGTGTTTTTTTTCCGAGGGAAAATGGCGAGTGTTCATATCCAGGATAATTGGCCTGAGACTGGGCGTCTGACAGCTCAAATTCCGAAGGGATCAGGATTTCTCTTAGACTAAAAATGCCACCAGTTAGAACCCTGGCTACTTTTGAAGAGACTGTATCTTCCTCCTAAATGGTATTAAGAAACTGGGAGGGTGTGGTTTTTTTCAGAGGGAATATTGCCGATGTTCATATCCAGGGCCCTTGGCCTGAGACTGGTCGTCTGAAACCTCAAATTCCGAAGGAATCAGGATTTCTACCAGACTAAAACTGCCACCACTGAGAACCCTGGCTGTTCATGGAGTGCCAAAAGCCTCCTCTAAATGGATATTACAAAAGTGGTGAAGTGATCTTTATTTCACAGAGAAATAGGCCCTTCTTTGCATGCAGGGGCATGGTCCTGAGACTGGGCTTCGGCCTGCTAAAATTCCAAACCTAAAGTTTTCTCGCAGACTAAAAATGCCAGCAGTTAGAAGCCTGGTTACTTTTGGAGAGACCAACACTACCTCCAAACTGATATTAAGAACCTAGGAGGGTGTGGTTTTTTTCAGAGGGAAAATGGCCCATGTTCGTAGGAAGGAAATTGGCCTGCGACTGGGTGTCTGACAGTTAAAATTCCGAAAGGATCAGGATTTCTCCCAGACTAAAGATGCCACCGCTTAGAACCTTAGCTCCTGTTGCAGATAAAATGTCTTCCTCCAAACTGGTATTAAGGAACTGGGAGGGTGTGTTTTTTTTCCGAGGGAAAATGGCCAGTGTTCATATCCAGGGTAATTGGCCTGAGACTGGGCGTCTGTCAGCTAAAATTCGGAATGGATCAGGATTTCTCGCAGACTAAAGATGCCACCACTGAGAACCCTGGCTACTATTGAGTGTCCAACACTACCTCCAAACTGGTATAAAGAAGCTGGGAGGGTGTGGTTTTTTTCAGAGGGAAAATGGCCCATATTCTTATCCAGGGACCTTGGCCTGAGACTGGGTGTCTGACATCTAAAATTCCGAAATGATCAGGATTTCTCCCAGACTAAAGATGCCACCCCTTAGAATCCTGGCTACTTTTGGAGATACAATGACTTCCTAAAAACTGCTTTTGAGAAACTGGGAGGGTGTGTTTTTATCCGAGGGAAAATGGCCAGTGTTCATATCCAGGATAATTGGCCTGAGACTGGGCGTCTGACAGCTGAAATTCCGAAGGGATCAGGATTTCTCCCAGATTAAAGATCCCACCACTTAGAATCCTGGCTACTATTGGAGAGACCAACACTACCTCCAAACTGGTATTAAGAAACTGGGAGTGTGGTTTTTTTTCAGAGGGAAATGGCCCATGTTCGTAGCAAGGGCAATTGGCCTGGGACTGGGTGTCTGACAGTTAAAATTCCGAAAGAATCAGGATTTCTCCCAGACTAAAGACGCCACCCCTTAGAACCTTAGCTCCTGCTGTAGATAAAATGTCTTCCTCCAAACTGGTATTAAGAAACTGGGAGGGTGTGGTTTTTTTCAGAGCGAAAATGGCCTATGTTCGTGTCCAAGGCAATGGGCCTGGGACTGGTCGTCTGAAATCTAAAATTCCGAAGGGATCAGGATATCTACCAGATTGATGATGGGAGAACCATGAGAACCCTGGCTACTTTGGAGTGACCAACACTACCTCCAAACTAGTATAAAGAAACTGGGAGGGTGTGGTTTTTTTCAGAGGGAAAATGGCCAGTGTTCATAACCAGGATAATTAGCCTGAGACTGGGCGTCTGACAGCTAAAATTCCGAAGGGATCAAGATTTCTCCCAGATTAAAAATCCTACCACTTAGAATCCTGGTTAATATTGGAGAGACCAACACTACCTCCAAACTGGTATTAAGAAACTGGGAGGGTGTGGTTTTTTTTAGAGGGAAATAGGTCAATGTTGTTATCCAGGGACCTTGGCCTGAGACTGGGCGTCTGACAGCTCAAATTCGGAATGGATCAGGATTTCTCCTAGACTAAAGATGCCACCAGTTAGAACCCTGGCTACTTTTGAAGAGACTGTATCTTCCTCCTAAATGGTATTAGGAAATTGGGAGGCTGTGGTTTTTTTCAGAGGGAAAATTGCCAATGTTCATATCCAGGGCCCTTGGCCTGAGACTGGGCGTCTGAAACCTCAAATTCCGAAGGAATCAGGATTTCTCCCAGACTAAAACTGCCACCACTGAGAACCCTGGCTGTTCATGGAGTGCCAAAATTCTCCTCTAAATGGATATTATAAAAGTGGTGAAGTGATCTTTATTTCACAGAGAAATAGGCCCTTCTTTGCATGCAGGGGCATGGTCCTGAGACTGGGCTTCGGCCTGCTAAAATTCCAAACCTAATGTTTTCTCGCAGACTAAAAATGCCAGCAGTTAGAAGCCTGGTTACTTTTGGAGAGACCAACACTACCTCCAAACTGGTATTAAGAAACTAGGAGGGTGTGGTTTTTTTCAGAGGGAAAATGGCCTATGTTCTTATCCAGGGACCTTGGCCTGCGACTGGGTGTCTGACAGTTAAAATTCCGAAAGGATCAGGATTTCTCCCAGTCTAAAGATGCCACCCCTTAGAACCTTAGCTCCTGTTGCAGATAAAATGTCTTCCTCCAAACTGGTGTTAAGAAACTGGGAGGGTGTGGTTTTTTTCAGAGGGAAAATGGCCAATGATTGTATCCAGGGTAATTTGCCTGAGACTGGGTGTCTGACATCTAAAATTCCGAAATGATCAGGATTTCTTCCAGACTAAAGATGCCACCCCTTAGAATCCTGGCTACTTTTGGATATACAATGACTTCCTAAATACTGCTTTTAAGAAACTGGGAGGTGTGTTTTATTTCCGAGGGAAAATGGCCAGTGTTCATATCCAGGATAATACGCCTGAGACTGGGCGTATGACAGCTAAAATTCCGAAGGGATCAGGATTTCTCCCAGATTAAAGATCCCACCACTTAGAATCCTGGCTACTATTGGAGAGACCAACACTAACTCTAAAATGGTATTAAGAAACTGGGAGGGTGTGGTTTTTTTCAGAGGGAAAATGGCGCTTGCTTGTAGCAAGGGCAATTGGCCCGAGACTGGGTGTCTGACAGTTAAAATTCCGAAAGGATCAGGATTTCTCCCAGACTAAAGACGCCACCACTTAGAACCTTAGCTCCTGTTGTAGATAAAATGTCTTCCTCCAAACTGGTATTAAGAAACTGGGAGGGTGTGGTTTTTTTCAGAGGGAAAATGGCCTATGTTCGTGTCCAAGGCAATGGGCCTGGGACTGGTCGTCTGAAATCTAAAATTCCGAAGGGATCAGGATATCTACCAGATTGATGATGGGAGAACCATGAGAACCCTGGCTACTTTGGAGTGACCAACGCTACCTCCAAACATGTATAAAGAAACGGGGAGGGTGTGCGTTTTTTCAGAGGGAAAATGGCATGTGTTCTTATCCAAGGACCTTGGCCTGAGACTGGGTGTCTGACATCTAAAATTCCGAAATGATCAGGATTTCTCCCAGACAAAAGATGCCACCACTTAGAATCCTGGCTACTTTTGGAGATACAATGTTTTCGTAAAAACTGCTTTTAAGAAACTGGGAGGGTGTGGTTTTTTTCCGAGGGAAAATGGCCAGTGTTCATATCCAGGATAATTGGCCTGAGACTGGGCGTCTGACAGCTCAAATTCCAAAGGGATCAGGATTTCTCCTAGGCTAAAGATGCCACCAGTTAGAACCCTGGCTACTTTTGAAGAGACTGTGTCTTCCTCCTAAATGGTTTTAAGAAATTGGGAGGGTGTGGTTTTACACAGAGGGAAAATTGCCAATGTTCATATTTAGGGCCCTTGGCCTGAGACTGGTCGTCTGAAACCTCAAATTCCGAAGGAATCAGGATTTCTCCCAGTCTAAAACTGCCACCACTGAGAACCCTGGATGTTCATGGAGTGCCAAAAGCCTCCTCTAAATGGATATTACAAAAGTGGTGAAGTGATCTTTATTTCACAGAGAAATAGGCCCTTCGTTGCATGCAGGTGCATGGTCCTGAGACTGGGCTTCGGCCTGCTAAAATTCCAAACCTAATGTTTTCTCGCAGACTAAAAATGCCAGCAGTTAGAAGCCTGGTTACTTTTGGAGAGACCAACACTACCTCCAAACTGGTATTTAGAAACTAGGAGGGTGTGGTTTTTTTCAGAGGGAAAATGGCCCATGTTCTTATCCAGGGACCTTGGCCTGCGACTGGGTGTCTGACAGTTAAAATTCCGAAAGGATCAGAATTTCTCCCAGACTAAAGATGCCACCACTGAGAACCCTGGCTACTATTGGAGTGTCCAACACTACCTCCAAACTGGTATAAAGAAACTGGGTGGGTGTGCGTTTTTTCAGAGGGAAAATGGCATGTGTTCTTATCCAGGGACCTTGGCCTGAGACTGGGTGTCTGACGTATAAAATTCCGAAATGATCAGGATTTCTCCCAGACTAAAGATGCCACCACTTAGAATCCTGGCTACTTTTGGAGATACAATGTTTTCGTAAAAACTGCTTTTAAGAAACTGGGAGGGTGTGTTTTTTTTCCGAGGGAAAATGACCCATATTCGTAGCAAGGGCAATTGGCCTGAGACTGGGTGTCTGACAGCTCAAATTCCGATGGGATCAAGATTTCTCCCAGATTTAAGATCCCACCACTTAGAATCCTGGCTAATATTGGAGAGGCCAACACTACCTCCAAACTGGTATAAAGAAACTGGGAGGGTGTGGTTTTTTTCAGAGGGAAATTGGTCAATGTTCCTTTCCAGGACCTTGGCCTGAGACTGGGCGTCTGACAGCTCAAATTCGGAATGGATCAGGATTTCTCCTAGACGAAAGATGCCACCAGTTAGAACCCTGGCTACTTTTGAAGAGACTGTATCTTCCTCCTAAATGGTATTAAGAAACTGGGAGGGTGTGTTTTTTTTCAGAAGGAAAAATTCCTAATGGTCATATCCAGGGCCCTTGGCCTGAGACTGGTCATCTGAAACCTCAAATTCCGAATGGATCAGGATTTCTCCCAGACTAATAGTGCCACCACTGAGAACCCTGGCTGTTCATGGAGTGCCAAAACCCTCCTCTAAATGGATATTACAAAAGTGGTGAAGTGATCTTTATTTCACAGAGAAATAGGCCCTTGTTGCATGCAGGGGCATGGTCCTGAGACTAAGCTTCGGCCTGCTAAAATTCCAAACCTAATGTTTTCACGCAGACTAAAAATGCCAGCAGTTAGAAGCCTGGTTACTTTTGGAGAGACCAACACTACCTCCAAAGTGGTATTAAGAAACTGGGAGGGTGTGGTTTTTTTCAGAGGGAAAATGGCCAATGTTCATATCCAGGGACATTGGCCTGAGACTGGGCCTCTGGCAGCTCAAATTCCCAAGGGATCAGGATTTCTCCTAGACTAAATATGCCACCAGTTAGAACCCTGGCTACTTTTGAAGAGACTGTATCTTCCTCCTAAATGGTATTAAGAAACTGGGAGGGTGTGGTTTTACACAGCGGGAAATTTGCCAATGATCGTATCCAGGGTAATTGTCCTGAGACTGAGCGTCTGACAGCGAAAATTCGGAATGGATCAGGATTTCTCGCAGACTAAAGTTGCCACCACTGAGAACCCTAGCTACTATTGGAGTGACCAACACTACCTCCAAACTGGTATAAAGAAACTGGGAGGGTGTGGTTTTTTTCAGAGGGAAAATGGCCAGTGCTCATATCCAGGATAATTGGCCTGAGACTGGGCGTCTGACAGCTAAAATTCCGAAGGGATCAGGATTTCTCCCAGATTAAAGATCCCACCACTTAGAATCCTGGCTACTATTGGAGAGACCAACACTACCTCCAAACTGGTATTAAGAAACTGGGAGGGTGTGGTTTTTTTCAGAGGGAAAATGGCCAATGTTCTTATCCAGGGACCTTGGCCTGAGACTGGGCGTCTGACAGCTCAGATTCCAAATGGATCAGGATTTCTCCTAGACTAAAGATGCCACCAGTTAGAACCCTGGCTACTTTTGAAGAGACTGTATCTTCCTCCTAAATGGTATTAAGAAACTGGGAGGCTGTGGTTTTTTTCAGAGTGAAAATTGCTAATGTTCATATCCAGGGCCCTTGGCCTGAGACTGGTCGTCTGAAACCTCAAATTCCGAAGGAATCAGGATTTCTCCCAGACTAAAACTGCTACCACTGAGAACTATGGCTGTTCATGGAGTGCCAAAAGCCTCCTCTAAATGGATATTACAAAAGTGGTGAAGTGATCTTTATTTCACAGACAAATAGGCCCTTCGTTGCATGCAGGGGCATGGTCCTGAGACTGGCGTTTGGCGAGCTAAAATTCCAAAGCTAATGTTTTCTCGCAGACTAAAAATGCCAGCAGTTAGAAGCCTGGTTACTTTTGGAGAGACCAACACTACCTCCAAACTTGAATTAAGAAACTGCAAGGGTGTGGTTTTTTTCAGAGGGAAATTGGCCTATGTTCCTTTCCAGGGACCTTGGCCTGAGACTGGGCGTCTGACAGCTCAAATTCCGAATGGATCAGGATTTGTCCTAGACTAAAGATGCCACCAGTTAGAACCCTGGCTGCTTTTGAAGAGACTGCATCTTCCTCCTAAATGCTTTTAAGAAACTGGGAGGGTGTGGTTTTACACAGAGGGAAAACTGCCAATGTTCATATCCAGGGCCCTTGGCCTGAGACTGGTCGTCTGAAACCTCAAATTCCGAAGGAATCAGGATTTCTCCCAGACTAAAGACGCCACCACTTAGAACCTTAGCTCCTGTTGTAGATAAAATATCTTCCTCCAAACTGGTATTAAGAAACTGGGAGGGTGTGGTTTTTTTCAGAGTGAAAATGGCCTATGTTCGTGTCCAAGGCAGTGGGCCTGGGACTGGTTGTCTGAAATCTAAAATTCCGAAGGGATCAGGATATCTACCAGATTGATGATGGGAGAACCATGAGAACCCTGGCTACTTTGGAGTGACCAACGCTACCTCCAAACATGTATAAAGAAACGGGGAGGGTGTGCGTTTTTTCAGAGGGAAAATGGCATGTGTTCTTATCCAAGGACCTTGGCCTGAGACTGGGTGTCTGACATCTAAAATTCCGAAATGATCAGGATTTCTCCCAGACAAAAGATGCCACCACTTAGAATCCTGGCTACTTTTGGAGATACAATGTTTTCGTAAAAACTGCTTTTAAGAAACTGGGAGGGTGTGGTTTTTTTCCGAGGGAAAATGGCCAGTGTTCATATCCAGGATAATTGGCCTGAGACTGGGCGTCTGACAGCTCAAATTCCAAAGGGATCAGGATTTCTCGCAGACTAAAGATGCCACCAGTTAGAACCCGGGCTACTTTTGAAGAGACTGTATCTTCCTCCTAAATGGTTTTAAGTAATTGGGAGGGTGTGGTTTTACACAGAGGGAAAATTGCCAATGTTCATATACAGGGCCCTTGGCCTGAGACTGGTCGTCTGAAACCTCAAATTCCGAAGGAATCAGGATTTCTCCCAGTCTAAAACTGCCACCACTGAGAACCCTGGCTGTTCATGGAGTGCCAAAAGCCTCCTCTAAATGGATATTACAAAAGTGGTGAAGTGATCTTTATTTCACAGAGAAATAGGCCCTTCTTTGCATGCAGGTGCATGGTCCTGAGACTGGGCTTTGGCCTGCTAAAATTCCAAACCTAATGTTTTCTCTCAGACTAAAAATGCCAGCAGTTAGGAGCCTGGTTACTTTTGGAGAGACCAACACTACCTCCAAACTGGTATTAAGAAACTAGGAGGGTGTGGTTTTTTTCAGAGGGAAAATGGCCCATGTTCTTAGCAAGGAAATTGGCCTGCGACTGGGTGTCTGACAGTTAAAATTCTGAAAGGATCAGGATTTCTCCCAGACTAAAAATGCCACCCCTTAGAACCTTAGCTCCTGCTGCAGATAAAATGTCTTCCTCCAAATTGGTATTAAAAAGCTGGGAGGGTGTGGTTTTTTTTAGAGGGAAATTGGCCTATGATCGTATCCAGGGTAATTGGCCTGAGACTGGGCGTCTGACAGCTAAAATTCGGACTGGATCAGGATTTCTCGCAGACTAAAGATGCCACCACTGAGAACCCTGGCTACTATTGGAGTGTCCAACACTACCTCCAAACTGGTATAAAGAAGCTGGGAGGGTGTGGTTTTTTTCAGAGGGAAAATGGCCCATGTCCTTATCCAGGGACCTTGGCCTGAGACTGGGTGTCTGACAGCTACAATTCCGAAATGATCAGGATTTCTCCCAGAGTAAAGATGCCACCACTGAGAACCCTGGCTACTATTGGAGTGACCAACACTACCTCCAAACTGGTATAAAGAAACTGGGTGGGTGTGCGTTTTTTCAGAGGGGAAATGGCATGTGTTCTTATCCAGGGACCTTGGCCTGAGACTGGGTGTCTGACATCTAAAATTCCGAAATGATCAGGATTTCTCCCAGACTAAAGATGCCACCACTTTGAATCCTGGCTACTTTTGGAGATACAATGTATTCCTAGAAACTGTTTTTAAGAAACTGGGAGGGTGTGTTTTTTTTTCCGAGGGAAAATGGCCGGTGTTCATATCCAGGATAATTGGCCTGAGACCGGGCGTCTGACAGCTCAAATTCCGAAGGGATCAGGATTTCTCTTAGACTAAAAATGCTACCAGTTAGAACCCTGGCTACTTTTGAAGAGACTGTATCTTCCTCCTAAATGGTATTAAGAAACTGGGAGGTTCTGGTTTTTTTCAGAGGGAATATTGCCAATGTTCATATACAGGGCCCTTGGCCTGAAACTGGTCGTCTGAAACCTCAAATTCCGAAGGAATCAGGATTTCTACCAGACTAAAACTGCCACCACTGAGAACCCTGGCTGTTCATGGAGTGCCAAAATTCTCCTCTAAATGGATATTACAAAAGTGGTGAAGTGATCTTTATTTCACAGAGAAATAGGCCCTTCTATGCATGCAGGGGCATGGTCCTGAGACTGGGCTTTGGTGTGCTAAAATTCCAAACCTAATGTTTTCTCGCAGACTAAAAATGCCAGCAGTTAGAAGCCTGGTTACTTTTGGAGAGACCAACACTACCTCCAAACTGGTATTAAGAAACTGGGAGGGTGTGGTTTTTTTCAGAGGGAAAATGGCGCATGCTTGTAGCAAGGGCAATTGGCCCGAGACTGGGTGTCTGACAGTTAAAATTCCGAAAGAATCAGGATTTCTCCCAGACTAAAGACGCCACCACTTAGAACCTTAGCTCCTGGTGTAGATAAAATGTCTTCCTCCAAACTGGTATTAAGAAACTGGGAGGGTGTGGTTTTTTTCAGAGCGAAAATGGCCTATGTTCGTGTCCAAGGCAATGGGCCTGGGACTGGTCGTCTGAAATCTAAAATTCCGAAGGGATCAGGATATCTACCAGATTGATGATGGGAGAACCATGAGAACCCTGGCTACTTTGCAGTGACCAACACTACCTCCAAACATGTATAAAGAAACGGGGAGGGTGTGCGTTTTTTCAGAGGGAAAAAGGCATGTGTTCTTATCCAAGGACCTTGGCCTGAGACTGGGTGTCTGACATCTAAAATTCCGAAATGATCAGGATTTCTCCCAGACAAAAGATGCCACCACTTAGAATCCTGGCTACTTTTGGAGATACAATGTTTTCGTAAAACTGCTTTTAAGAAACTGGGAGGGTGTGGTTTTTTTCCGAGGGAAATGGCCAGTGTTCATATCCAGGATAATTGGCCTGAGACTGGGCGTCTGACAGCTCAAATTCCAAAGGGATCAGGATTTCTCCCAGGATTTCTCCCAGATAAAGATCCACCACTTAGAACCTGGCTCTATTGGAGAGACCAACACTACCTCCAAACTGGTATTAAGAAACTGGAGGGTGTCGGTTTTTTCAGAGGGAAAATGGCCCATGTTCGTAGCAAGGGCAATTGGCCTGGACTGGGTGTCTGACAGTTAAAATTCCAAAGATCAGATTTCTCCAGACTAAAGAGCCACATTAGAACCTTAGCCCCTGCTGTAGATAAATGTCTTCCTCCAAACTGGTATTGAAACTGGGAGGTGTGGTTTTTTCAGAGGAAAATGGCCTATGTTCTGTCCAGGCATGGCCTGGGACTGGTCGTCTGAAATCTAAAATTCGAAGGATCAGGATTTCTACCAGACTAAAGATGGACACCATGAGAACCCTGGCTACTTTGGAGTGCCAACACTACCTCCAAACTGGTATAAAGAAACTGGGAGGGTGTGTGGTTTTTTTCAGAGGAAATTGGTCAATGTTCCTTTCCAGGACCTTGGCCTGAGACTGGGCGTCTGACAGCTCAAATTCCAAAGGGATCAGGATTTCTCCTAGGCCGAAAGATGCCACCAGTTAGAACCCTGGCTACTTTTGAAGAGACTATTATCTTCCTCCTAAATGGTATTAGAAACTGGAGGGTGTGTTTTTCAGAAGGAAAAATTCTAATGTTCATATCCAGGGCCCTTTGGCCTGAACTGGTAAATCTGAAACCTCAAATTCCAAAGGAATCAGGATTTCTCCCAGACTAATAGTGCCCACTGAGAACCCTGGCTGTTCATGGAGTGCCAAAGCCTCCTCTAAATGGATATTACAAAGTGGTGAAGTGATCTTTATTTCACAGAAAATAGGCCCTTCGTTGCATGCAGGTGCATGGTCTGAGACTGGGCTTTGGCCTGCTAAAATTCCAAACCTAATGTTTCTACTTGAACTAAAAAATGCCAGCAGTTAGAAGCCTGGTTACTTTGGAGAGACCAACACTACCTCCAAACTGGTATTTAGAAACTGGAGGGTGTGGTTTTTTTCAGAGGAAAATGGCCCATGTTCTTATCCAGGGACCTTAGCCTGCGACTGGGTGTCTGACATCTAAAATTCCGAAAGGATCAGGATTTCTCCCAGACTAAAGATGCCACCACTGAGAACCTGGCTACTATTGGGTGTCCAACACCTAAACTGGTATAAGAAACTGAGAAGGTGTGGTTTTTTCAGAGGAAAATGGCATGTTTTTATCCAGGGACCTTGGCCTGAGACTGGGTGTCAGACATCTAAAATTCGAAATGACTCAGGATTTCTCCCAGACTAAAGATGCCACCTCCTTAGAATCCTGGCTACTTTTGAGATACAATGACTTCCCAAAACTGCTTTTAAAAGCGTGGAGGGTGTGTTTTCCAAAGGAAAATGGCATGTGTTCATATCCAGGATAATTGGCCTGAGACTGGGCGTCTGACAGCTAAAATTCAAGGGATCAGGATTCTCCCAGATTAAAGATCCCACCACTTAGAATCCTGGCTACTATTGGAGAGACCAACACTACCTCCAAACTGGTATTAAGAAACTTGAGGGTGGGTTTTTTCAGAGGGAAAATGGCCCATGTTCGTAGCAAGGGCAATTGGCCTGGGACTGGGTGTCTGACAGTTAAAATTCCGAAAGAATCAGAATTTCTCCCAGACTAAAGACGCCACCACTTAGAACCTTAGCTCCTGCTGTAGATAAAATGTCTTCCTCCAAACTGGTATTAAGAAACTGGGAGGTGTGGTTTTTTCAGAGCGAAAATGGCCTATGTTCGTGTCCAGGCAATGGGCCTGGGACTGGTCGCTGAAATCTAAAATTCGAAGGGATCAGGATATCTACCAGATTGATGATGGGAGAACCAAGAGAACCCTGGCTACTTTGGAGTGACCAACACTACCTCCAAACTAGTATAAAGAAACTGGGAGGGTGTGCGTTTTTTCAGAGGGAAAATGGCCAAAGTTCTTATCCAGGGACCTTGGCCTGAGACTGGGT
>JAREIS010002110.1:0-10024 GCA_030060385.1 Muscicapa striata striata | reverse complement strand
CCTTTTTTGGACTCCACGGGGCGGGGGGGGGAAAAGGACCTGTGATTGTCCTGGTGTGTGACATCAAAAAAATTTTTCAAAAGGAAAGGGGGTTTTTTCCGGTGCCTGTGACATCAAAAAGGGCAGGGCTGTGATGTGCTCGGGTTCCTGTGACATCACGGGGGGTCCGGCTGTATGTTCCCCTGTGACATCACGGAAGGGCTGTGATGTGCTCTGGGCCTGTAAATCAGGGGGGGCAGGGCTTGATGTGTCTGGCCCTTTCACAGGGCAGGGCTGTGATGTGCTGTGCCTGTGACATCACAAGGTCAGGCTGTGATGTGCTCTGGTCCGTGACATCACAGGCAGGGCTGTGATGTGCTCTGGCCTGTGACATCAAGGGCAGGGCTGATGTGCTTGCCTGTGACATCAAGGGGCTGTGATGTCTCGTGCTGTGACTCAAGCAGGGCTGTGATGTGCTCTGGTCCTGTGACATCACAAGGTCAGGGCTGTGATGTGCTGGTGCCTGTGACATCACAGGCAGGGCTGTGATGTCTGTCCTGACATCAAGGCAGGGCTGTAGTGCTCTGTGCCTTGACATCACAAGGGCGGGCTGTGATGTGCTCTGTGCCTGTGACATCACAAGGCAGGGCTGTGATGTGCTCTGGTGCCTGTGACATCACAGGAGGGCTGTGATGTGCTCTGTGCCTGTGACATCACAAGAGTCAGGCTGTGATGTGCTCTGGTGCCTGTGACATCACAAGGCAGGGCTGTGATGTGCTCTGTCCTGTGACATCACAAGGCAGGGCTGTGATGTGCTCGGTGCCTGTGACATCACAAGGGCAGGGCTGTGATGTGCTCTGGTGCCTGTGACATCACAAGGCAGGGCTGTGATGTGCTCTGGTCCTGTGACATCACAAGGCAGGGCTTGATGTGCTCTGTGCCTGTGACATCACAAGTCAGGGCTGTGAGTGCTCTGGTGCCTTGACATCACAAGGGCAGGGCTGTGATGTGTCTGGCCTGTGACATCACAAGGGTATGCGGGCTGTGATGTGCATCTCCTGGACATCAAAGGTCAGGCTGTGATGTGCTCTGGTCCTGTGACATCACAGGAGTGGGCTGTGATGTGCTCTGGTGCCTGTGACATCACAATGGCAGGCTGTGATGTGCTCTGGTGCCTGTGACATCAAAGGGCAGGGCTGTGATGTGCTCTGGTGCCTGTGACATCACAAGGCAGGGCTGTGATGTGCTCTGGCCTGTGACATCAAAGGGAGGGCTGTGATGTGCTCTGGTGCCTGTGACATCAAGCAGGGCTGTGATGTGCTCTGGTGCCTGTGACATCACAAGGCAGGGCTGTGATGTGCTCTGGTCCTGTGACATCACAAGGTCAGGCTGTGATGTGCTCTGGTCCTGTGACATCACAGATGGCAGGGCTTGATTGTGCTCTGGTCCTGTGACATCACAAGGTCAGGGCTGTGATGTGCTCTGGTGCCTGTGACATCACAAGGAGCAGGGCTGTGATGTGCTCTGTGCCTGTGAATCACAAGGTCAGGGCTGTGATGTGCTCTGTGCTGTGACATCACAAGGAGCAGGGCTGTGATGTGCTCTGGCCTGTGACATCACAGGCAGGGCTGTGATGTGCTTGTGCCTGTGACATCACAATAGGGCTGTGATGTGCTCTGGTGCCTGTGACATCACAGGCAGGGCTGTGATGTGCTCTGTACCTGTGACATCACAAGGTCAGGGCTGTGATGTCTCGTGCCTGTGACATCACATGCAGGGCTGTGATGTGCTCTGGTCCTGTGACATCACAAGGAGCAGGGCTGTGATGTGCTCTGGTGCCTGTGACATCACAAGGGCAGGGCTGTGATGTGCTCTGGTGCCTGTGACATCAAGGAGCAGGGCTGTGATGTGCTCTGTGCCGTGATCACAGAAAATGATGTCTGCATGTGCTCGCAGGCTGATGTGCTCTGGCCTGTGACATCACAAGGAGCAGGGCTGTGATGTGCTCTGTGCCTGTGACATCACAAGGTAGGGCTGTGATGTGCCTGTGCTGACATCACAAGGCAGGGCTGTGATGTGCTCTGGTGCCTGTGACATCACAATGGTCAGGGCTGTGATGTGCTCTGGTGCCTGTGACATCACAAGAGTGTGATGTGCTCTGTGCTGTGACATCCAAGGAGGGCTGTGATGTGCTCTGGTGCCTGTGACATCACAAGGAGCAGGGCTGTGATGTGCTCTGTCCTGTGACATCACAAGGGCAGGCTGTGAGTGCTCTGTCCTGTGACATCAAAGGGAGGGCTGTGATGTGCTCGTGCCTGTGAATCACATGGTCAGGCTGTGATGTGCTCTGACCTGTGACATCAAGTCAGGGCTGTGATGCTTGCTGACTGGTGTGATGCCTGTGACATCACAGGAGGCTGTGATGCTTGTGCCGTGCATACAGGCGGCTGTGATTTGCTCTTGTGACATCAAAGGGGCGATCTCAAATGGGGTGACATACAGGCTGAGTGCCGCCTGTGACATCAAGGCAGGCTGTGATGTGCTCTGTGACATCAGGAGGCTGTGTGCTCGGCCTGAATCAAAGAGGGGCTGTGATGCTCTGACCTGACATAAATGGAGCTTGATGGCTCTGCCTTGACATCAGAGGCTGATTCCTGGCCTGTGACATCAGGAGGTGCCAGGGCGTGATGTGGCTTGACTCAGAGAGCAGGGCTGTGATGTGCTCTGCCGTGACATCACAAGAGCGGCTGGATGTGCTCTGTCCTGTGACATCCAGGGTCAGGGCTGGATGTGCTCTGGTCCTGTGACATCACAAGGAGCAGGGTGTGAGTCCTGGTGCCTTGACATCAAAGGTCAGGACTGTGATGTGTTCTGTGCTGTGACATCAGAAGGAGGGTCTGATGTGCTTGGTCCTGTGACATCACAAGGGTCAGGGCTGTGATGTGCTCTGGCCTGTGACATCACTATGAGTGGGACTGTGATGTGCTCTGGTCCTGTGACATCAAATGGTCAGGACTGTGATGTGCTCTGGACCTGTGACATCCAAGAAGCTGGCTGTGATTGCTCTGTGCCTGTGACATCACAGGAGCAGGTCTGTATGTGTCTGGTCCTGTACATCACAGGAGCAGGGCTGTGATGTGCTTGGCCTGACATCACAGGTCAGGCTGTGATGTGCTCTGTGCCTGTGACATCACAAGGGCAGGGCTGTGATGTGCTCTGGCCTGTGACATCACAAGAGCAGGGCTGTGATGTGCTGTGCCTGTGAATACAAGGAGCAGGGCTGTGATGTGCTCTGGTGCCTGTGACATCACAAGGGTCAGGGCTGTGATGTTCTCTGGTGCCTGTGACATCACAAGGCAGGGCTGTGATGTGCCTGGTGCCTGTGACATCACAAGGAGCAGGGCTGGATGTGCTCTGGCCTGTGACATCACAAGGGAGGGCTGTGATGTGCTCTGGTGCCTGTGACATCACAAGGTGCAGGGCTGTGATTGCTTGGTGTCATCTGTGACATCACAGGCAGGGCTGTGATGTGCTCTGGTGCCTGTGACATCACAGGTCAGGGCTGTGATGTGCTCTGTGCCTGTGACATCAAGGCAGGGCTGTGATGTGCTCTGGCCTGTGACATCACAAGAGTCAGGGCTGTGATGTGCTCTGTGCCTTGACATCACAAGGCAGGGCTGTGATGTGCTCTGGTCCTGTGACATCACAATGTCAGGGCTGTGATGTGCTTGGTGCCTGTGACATCACATGGCAGGGCTGTGATGTGCTCTGGTGCCTGTGACATCAAATGGTCAGGCTGTGATGTGCTCTGGTTCCTGTGACATCACAAGGAGCAGGGCTGTGATGTGTCTGGCCTGTGACATCCAGGAGCGGGCTGTGATGTCTCGTCTGTGACATCGGGCAGGGCTGTGATTGCTCTGGTCCTGTGACATCACAATGGTCAGGCTGTGATTGCTCTGGTGCCTGTGACATCACAAGGGTAGGCTGTGATGTGCTGGTCCTGTGACATCACAGGAGCAGGCTGTGATGTGCTCTGGTCCTGTGACATCACAGGAGCAGGGTGTGATGTGCTCTGGTCCTGTGACATCAAAGGCAGGGCTGTGATGTGCTCTGGCCTGTGACATCAAAGGGTAGTCGTACAAAAAGGCTGTGTGCTCTGGTGCCGTGACATCACAAGGAGGGGCTGTGATGTGCCTGGCCTGTGACATCCACTGGAGCAGGGCTGTGATGTGCTCTGGTGCCTGTGACATCAAAGGAGGGCTGTGATGTGCTCTGTGCCTGTGACATCACAAGTGGGCTGTGATGTGCTCTGTGCCGTGACAATCAAGAGCAGGGCTGTGATGTCTGGCCTGTGACATCAAGGTCAGGGCTGATGTCTCGCCTGTGACATCAAGGGCAGGGCTTGATGTGCTCTGGTGCCGTGAATCACAGGAGCGGGCTGTGATGTGCTCTGGTCCTGTGACATCACAAGAGCAGGGCTGGATGTGCTCTGGTGCCTGGACATCACAAGGACAGGGCTGTGATGTGCTCTGGTCCTGTGACATCAAAGGCAGGGCTGATGTGCTCTGTGCCTGTGACATCACAGGGCAGGGCTGTGATGTCTCTGGTGCCGTGACATCAAAGGCAGGGCTGTTGTTGTGCTGTACATCACAGTCAGGCTGTGATGCTCGTCCTTGACATCCAGGCAGGCTGTGATGTGCTCATTCCTGTGACTCACAAGGCAGGCTGGATTGCTCGGTCTGAATCACAGAGCGGCTGTGATTGCTCTGGTGCCTGTGACATCACAGAGCAGGGCTGTGATTGCTGGTCTGTACATCACAGGAAGCGTGATGTGCTCTGGTGCCTGTGACATCCAGAGGAGGCTGTGATGTGCTCTGTGCCTTGACATCAAGGGCAGGGCTGTGGTGTGACCTGTTGGTGATCTGTGACATCAAAGAGCAAGCTGTGATGTGCTCTGGTCCTGTGACATCTGGGAGGTGGATGTGCTCGTGCCTGTGACATCCAAAGGTCAGGGCTGTGATGTGACTCTGGTGCTGTGACATCACAAGGGCAGGGCTTGATGTGCTTGCCTGTGACATCACAAGGTCAGGGTGATGTCCTGTCCTGTGACATCACAAGAGCAGGGCTGTGATGTGCTCTGGTCCTGGACATCACAAGGACAGGGCTGTGATGTGCTCTGTGCTGGACATCACAGAGCAGGCTGGATGTGCTCGGGTGCCTGTGACATCACAAGGGTCAGGGCTGTGATGTCGGCCTTGACATCACAGATGCAGACTGTGATGTGCTCGTCCTTGACATCACAAGGAGCAGGCTGTGATGTGCTCTGGTGACCTGTGTCATCCCAGGACAGGGCTGTGATGTGCTCTGTCTGACATCACAAGGCAGGTGTGATGTGCTCTGTGCCTGTGACATCACAAGGTCAGGCTGTGATGTGCTCTGTACCTGTGACATCACAAGGAGCAGATTGATGTGCTTGTGCCTGTGACATCACAGGCAGGGCTGTGATGTGCTCTGTGCCTGGACATCAAAGGGCAGGGCTGTGTGTGCTTTGTCCTGTGACATCACAAGGTCACGATGTGCTCTGTGCCTGTGACATCACAAGGTCAGGGCTGTGATTGCTCTGGTCCTGTGACATCACAAGGGCAGGGCTGTGATGTCTCTGGTGCCTGTGACATCACAAGGTCAGGGCTGTGATGTGCTCTGGTGCCTGTGACATCACAAGGGTGAGGCTGTGATTTGCTCTGGCCTGTGACATCACAAGGCAGGGCTGTGATGTGCTCTGGCCGTGACATCAAGGGCAGGGCTGTGATGTCCTCTGTGCTGTGACATCACAAGAGTCAGGGCTGTATATGCTTGGTGCCTGTGACATCCAAGGGCAGGGCTGTGATGTGCTCTGGCCACTGTGACATCACAAGGGTCAGGGCTGTGATGTGCCTGGTCCTGTGACATCACAATGGCAGGGCTGTGATGTGCTCTGGTGCCTGTGACATCACAAGGAGCAGGGCTTGTGATGCGGCTGTGT
This sequence comes from Muscicapa striata striata, assembly GCA_030060385.1. NCBI lineage: Eukaryota > Metazoa > Chordata > Aves > Passeriformes > Muscicapidae > Muscicapa > Muscicapa striata. The sequence goes on along the minus strand of JAREIS010002110.1, from coordinate 4,023 downwards.
CCTGGCTGGACATCACAGTCAGGGCTGTGAGTGTTGTTGGCCTGTGACATCACAAGGTCAGGGCTGTGATGTGCTCTGGTGCCTGTGACATCACATGGGCAGGGCTGTGATTTGCTCTGTGCCTGTGACATCACAAGGCAGGGCTGTGATGTGCTCTGGTGCCTGTGACATCACAGGAGCAGGGCTGTGATGTGCTCTGTGCCTGTGACATCATCAAGGCAGGGCTGTGATGTGTCTGGTGCCTGTGACATCACAGGGCAGGGCTGTGATGTGCTCTGGTGCCTGTGACATCAAAGGTCAGGGCTGTGAGTGCTCTGGTGCCTGTGACATCACAAGGAGTCGAGGGCTGTATGTGCTCTGGTGCCTGTGACATCACAAGGATAGGCTGTGTTGCTCAGGCTGTGACATCCTGGTCAGGGCTGTGATGTGCTCTAGGTGCCTGTGACATCAACAAGGTCAGGGCTGTGATGTGCTCTGGTCCTGTGACATCACATGAGCAGGGCTGTGATGTGCTCTGGTGCCTGTGACATCACAAGGTCAGGGCTGTGATGTCTCTGTGCCTGTGACATCACAAGGTCAGGGCTGTGATGTGCTCTGGTGCCTGTGACATCACAGGGTAGGCTGTGATTGTCTCACATCACAAGGAGGGCTGTGATGTGCTCTGTACCTGTGACATCACAAGGGCAGAGCTTGTGTGCTCTGTGCGTGACATCACATAGGGTCAGGGCTGTGATGGTCTGTTCTCGCCTGTGACATCTCAAGGAGTAGGGCTGTGATGTGCATCTGTGCCTGTGACATCATGGTCAGGGCTGTGATGTGCTCTGGTGCCTGTGACATGCAAGGACAGGCTGTGATGTGCTGTGCCTGTACATCTCAAGGTCAGGGCTGTGATGTGTCTGGTCCTGACATCACAAGGGCAGGGCTGTATGTGTTGTGCCTGTGACACACAGGGGGCTGTGATGTGCTCTGGTCCTGTGACATCACAAGACAGGGCTGTGATGTGCTCGTGCCTGTGACATCAAGTCAGGGCTGTGATGTCTCTGTCCTGTGACATCACAGGCGTGATGTCTAGCCTGTGACATCACAGGCAGGCTGTGATGTCTCTGGCCTGACATACAAGGCAGGTGTGATGTGCTCTGGCCTGGACACAAAGGCAGGGCTGTGATGCTCTGGTCCTGTGACATCAGACAAGGCTGTGATGTGCTCTGTTCCTGTGCATCACAAGGTCAGGGCTGTGATGTGCTCTGGTGCCTGTGACATCACAAGGGTCAGGGCTGGATTGTCTGGTTGTGACATCACAAGTCGGGCTGTGATGTCTCTGGTGCCTGTGACATACAAGGGCAGGGCTGTGATGTGCTCTGGTGCCTGTGACATCACAAGGCAGGCTGATTGTTCTGGTGCCTGTGACATCAGAAGGGAGGCTGTGATGTGTGCGGTCCTGTGACATCAAGCATAGTGGTCAGTCGGACCTGTGATGTGTTCCTGGTGCCTGTGACATCAAAGGCAGGGCTGTGATGTCTTGGTGCCTGTGACATCACAGGAGCAGGGCTGTGATGTGCTCTGGTCCTGTGACATCACAAGGGCAGGGCTGTGATGCTCTGGTGCCTGTGACATCACAGGGGGCTGTGATGTTGTCTGTGACTCAGGGCAGGTGTGAGTGCTGCTGGTGCCTTGCATCAAACAGGAGCTGGATGTGTCTGGTGCCTGTGACATCACAAGGGTCGGGCTGGATGGCTCTGTACTGTGACATCAAGGCAGGCTGTGATGTGCTCTGGTGCCGTGACATCAAGGTAGCGGACTGTGATTGTGCTTGTGCCTGTACATCACAAGGGTCAGGGCTGTGATGTGTCTGGTGCCTGTGACATCACAAGAGCAGGGCTGTGATGTGCTCTGGTGCCTGTGACATCACAAGGGCAGGGCTGTGATGTGCTCTGTGCCTGTGACATCACAAGGAGCAGGGCTGTGATGTCTCTGTGCTGTGACATCATCAAGGGTCAGGTGCTGTGATGTGCTTAGTGCCTGTGACATCACAAGGGCAGGGCTGTGATGTCTCTGTGCCTGTGACATCACAAGGAGCAGGGCTGTGATGTGCTCTGGTGCCTGCTGACATCACAGGGTAGGGTGCTGTCATGTGCTCAGTTGTGTGCCTGTGACATCAAAGGTCAGGGCTGTGATGTGCTGTGGCCTGTGACATCACAGTGTCAGGGCTGTGTGCTCTGTGCCTGTGACATCTAATGTGTCAGGGCTGTGATTGCTCAGGCGCTGTGATCACAGGGCGGGCTGTGATTGCTCTGGACCTGTGACATCACAGGCAGGGCTGTGATGTGCTCTGGTGCCTGTGACATCACAAGGGTCAGGGCTGTGATGTGCTCTGGTGCCTGTGACATCACAAGGAACAGGGCTGTGATGTGCTCTGGTGCCTGTGACATCACAAGTGTCAGGGCTGTGATGTGCTCTGGTGCCTGTGACATCACAATGGTCAGGGCTGTGATGTCCTCTGGTGCCTGTGACATCACAAGGGTCAGGGCTGTGATGTGCTCTGGTGCCTGTGACATCACAATGGTCAGGGCTGTGATGTGCTCTGGTGCCTGTGACATCACAAGGGGCAGGGCTGTGATGTGCTCTGGTGCCTGTGACATCACAAGGAATGTCAGGGCTGTGATGTGCTCTGGTGCCTGTGACATCACAAGGGTCAGGGCTGTGATGTGCTCTGGTGCCTGTGACATCACAAGGGTCAGGGCTGTGATGTGCTCTGGTGCCTGTGACAGGGGCTGTGATGTGCTCTGGTGCCTGTGACATCACAAGGAGCAGGGCTGTGATGTGCTCTGGTGCCTGTGACATCACAAGGAGCAGGGCTGTGATGTGCTCTGGTGCCTGTGACATCACAAGGGTCAGGGCTGTGATGTGCTCTGGTGCCTGTGACATCACAAGGGTCAGGGCTGTGATGTGCTCTGGTGCCTGTGACATCACAAGGGTCAGGGCTGTGATGTGCTCTGGTGCCTGTGACATCACAAGGTCAGGGCTGTGATGTGCTCTGGTGCCTGTGACATCACAAGGAGCAGGGCTGTGATGTGCTCTGGTGCCTGTGACATCACAAGGAGCAGGGCTGTGATTTGTTCTGGTGCCTGTGACATCACAAGGGTCAGGGCTGTGATGTGCTCTGGTGCCTGTGACATCACAAGTGTCAGGGCTGTGATGTGCTGTGGTGCCTGTGACATCTCAAGGGTCAGGGCTGTGATGTCCTCTGCTGCCTGTGACATCACAGCTGTCAGGGCTGTGACGTGCTATGGTGCCTGTGACATCACATGGAGCAGGGCTGTGATTTGTTCTGGTGCCTGTGACATCAGAAGGGTCAGGGCTGTGATGTGCTGTGGTGCCTGTGACATCATAATTGTCAGGGCTGTAATGGGCTCTGGTGCCTGTGACATCACAAGGAGCGGGGCTGTGATGTGCTCTGGTGCCTGTGACATCACCAGGGTCAGGGCTGTGTTGTGCTTTGGTGCCTGTGACATCACAAGGGTCAGGGTTGTGATGTGCTCTGGTGCCTGTGACATCACAAGGAGCAGGGCTGTGATATGCTGTGGTTCCTGTGACATCACAAGGAGCGGGGGCGTGATGTGCTCTGGTGCCTGTGACATCAGAAGGGTCAGGGCTGTGATGTGCTGTGGTACCTGTGACATCATAATGGTCAGGGCTGTAATGGGCTCTGGTGCCTGTGACATCACAAGGAGCAGGGCTGTGATGTGCTCTGGTGCCTGTGACATCACAAGGAGCGGGGCTGTGATGTGCTCTGGTGCCTGTGACATCACAAGGGTCAGGGCTGTGATGTGCTCTGGTGCCTGTGACATCACAAGGAGCAGGGCTGTGATGTGCTCTGGTGCCTGTGACATCACAAGGGTCAGGGCTGTGATGTGCTCTGGTGCCTGTGACATCACAAGGAGCGGGGCTGTGATGTGCTCTGGTGCCTGTGACATCACAAGGGTCAGGGCTGTGATGTGCTCTGGTGCCTGTGACATCACAAGG
>JAREIS010002109.1:0-13478 GCA_030060385.1 Muscicapa striata striata | reverse complement strand
TTTCCCCTTTCTTAGCTTTAGGTACACTTTTCGCTTATTCGCTAGCAGACTTGAAAGAGGTTTTGGAACCTTACAAGAAGCAGGGCGGGCTGATATCAAACAGAGAGTTTAGAAGAAAAGTTCAGGGGCCCCAGCCGGTTTAGTCTGCAAAAAAACATAGCAGGAGCGTGTTCGAGGTGAGGAGAGAAAATTTACCTTCCTTAAGAGAAATCGCCCAGGACACAAAGCCCTGAAAGAAGCCGCTGAGCACCAGAGCTACGAAGAAAGCGACCACCAGTAGTCTTCCTTCCGCTGCACATACCAATGTGTTGTCGCATCTCGAGCCTAAAAGCAAGGCATGTTTAACACGGAAGGCTGCATGAGGATTAGGTATGAGTAGCAAAGCTAGTGATATTGATCCGCTTCTTAGCACTAGTCACTGACAACTGATAGGCGAGCAGAGCACCTGGTGCCCTGAGTCTCCTTCGCTTTGAATCTTGCAGCGATTTCTCTCACCGAGACGATTTGTTACCTAGCACTTCAACAGAACACACTGCTGCTAGCCCGACGGCCCGGGCGATCGCGGTTACGAGTGTGCCTACTAGCAAAGTTCACCGTTCCGCAGCAGGGGCGCTTGCTCCACAAAGGAAAGCCCAGCCTTGACTATGTCAGAACGTGGTGCTAGGTTTCCTGCACTTTACTGTTCCAAGGCTGTTGAGAATACAGCTCTTAATGCGTGTGTTCTCCAAATAACTTTGACACAGCATACCGTGCAAGCACTTAGTGGTAAGAAGAAGTTCAACGTCCATAGCTTTACAGCTCCAATATCTACACTTCATGCAGCCTTCTATGGTAAATACCCGAGGTGCAGAGAACTCATTTCATGTGTAGTGAGAAACTACTGTGAGGTGTGCACGCTCCTTCTTAGCTCTAAGTACTTGTCGGTGGTTTTGCTAGAAGAGTGGAAGGAGTGCATGGCACTGCTACTTTGAGAGACCAACACTACCTCCAAACTGGATTAAGAAACTGGAGGGTGTGGTTTTTCAGAGGGAAATGGCCAATGTTCGTATCCAGGGAACTGGCCTGAGACTGGGGCTGACAGCTCAAATTCAGAAAGGATCAAAATTTCCCCAGACTAAAGATGCCACCCTGAGAACCCTGGTGTTCATGGAGTGCCAAAAGCCCTCTAAATGGATATTAAAGTGGTGAAGTGATCTTATTTCTGAGAAATAGGCCCTTCTTGATGCAGGGCCTTTGGCCTTACACTGGGCGTCTGACAGCTACAATTCTGAAAGGATCAGATTCCTCCCAGACAAAGATGCCACTTAGAACCCTGGCTACTTTTGGATAGACAATGCTCTCCAAACTGCCATTAAGAAACTGGGAGGTGTGGGTTTTTTCAGAGGAAATGGCCAATGACATGTCCAGGCCCTACCCAGAGTGAGGGCCTCTGACAGCTAAAATTCAAAAGGATCAGATTTCTCCCAGACTAAAAGATGCCACCATTTACCACCCTGGCTACTTTTGAGAGACCAACACTGCCTCCAAACATGCTAGGAAGAGGGAAGGAGGCATGGCATGCTTACAAACAGCAGGGCTGATCAGTGGTACAGAGGGTTCAGAAGAAACGGGTGAATGTCCAGGTGTGTTTAATCAGCAGAAAACCCTAGCAGAGTGCTCTTTCTGTGAGGACTAGGGGAGAAAATCATCTCTATTAGAGAAAAACGCTGCAAGATACAAATCAACAAAGAAACTCAGTGTACCAGAGTGCTCTGCTGGAGTATATCAGTTGTCAGGTGACTAGTGCTAAAAGCAGATCAACGTATGCCAGCTTTACTGAATACCTATTCTTAGCTGCCTTTCTGTGGAAAAATATTGAGATGCAGGATCGCACGTCTATGTCGTGGACAGAGAAGTGCTGGGTGTGTGCACTTTTCTTTATCTTCAGTTAAACTTCTGCTGCAGAGTTCAAAGAGTGCTTGAACTCTTACAAGAAGCAGGCAGACTGATCCGTTAGAGAGGCATAGAAAAGTGCACGTCCCAGCCGTGTTTTGAGCAAATAAACGTAGCAGTGAGTGTTTCGTGTGAGAAAGAGGTGACAATCACCCTATTTGACGAAAATCGCTGCAGGATACAAACGCGAAGAAAGAACGCAGTGCACCAGAGTCCTCTGCTGAGCGATCAGTTGTCAGTGACTAGTGTAAGAAGCAGGATCGAACCAGCTAGCTTTGCTGCCACATACCTAATCGCCATGAAGCCTTCTGTGGTAAACATGACACTTGCTGTTAGGCTCCGAGAGGCAGACAACACTTGCTATGTTCTGTGGAAGACTAGGTGACAACATCTCTGTTAGAGAAAGACGATGCAAGATACAAACTGCGAACAAAGAAACTCAGTGTACCAGAGTGCTCTGCTGAGCATATCAGTTGTCAGTGACTAGTGCTAAAAAGCAGGATCAACGTATGCCAGCTTTCTTACTGAATACCTATTCGTCTAGCTGCCTTCTGTGGAAAATATTGAGATGCAGGATCGATGTCTATGTGTCGTGGACAGTGAGAAGTGCTGCGTGTGTGCACTTTCTCTTATCTTCAGTTAAACTTCTCTGCTGCAGAGTTCAAAGAGTGCTTGAACTCTTACAAGAAGCAGGGCAGACTGATCCGAGAGAGGCATAGAAGAAAGTGCACGTCCCAGCCGTGTTTTGAGCAAATAAACGTAGCAGCAGAGTGTTTTGTGAGGAGAGGGTGACAATCACCTCATTTAGACGAAATCGCTGCAGGATATTTTGAGAGACCAACACTGCCTCCAAACTGGTACAGGCTGTTTAGTCAGCAGAAAATCCTAGCAGCAGAGTGCTCTTTCTGTGTGAGGACTAGTGAGAAATCATCTTCATTAGAAAGAAAACGCTGCAAGATACAAACCGAACAAAGAAATCAGTGCACCAGAGTGCTCTGTCAGCGTATCAGTTGTTAGTGACTAGTGCTAAGAAGCAGATCAACGTATGCTAGCTTTCTACTGAATACCTATTCGTCTTGCTGCCTTCTGTGGTAAATATTGAGATGCCGATCTCATGTCTATGTGTAGTGGACAGTGAGAACTACTGTGTGGTGTGCACGCTTTCTTCTTAGCTTTAGGTACACTTCTTTGCTATTCGCTATGCAGACTTGAAAGAGTGCTTGAACTCTTACAAGAAGCAGGGCAGACTGATATCAAACAGAGAGTTTAGAAGAAAAGTTCACGTCCCAGCCGTGTTTAGTCTGCAGAAAACAGAGCAGGAGCGTGTTGGAGGTGAGGAGTAGGCGAAAATTTACCTTCCTTAGAGAGAAATCGCCCAGGACACAAAGCCCTGAAAGAAGCGCTGAGCACAGGCTACGAAGAAGCGGCACGCCACCTAGTAGTTCTTCCTCCGCTGCACATACCAATGTGTTGTCTGCATCTCGGAGCCTAAAAGCAAGCGTCATGTTTAACACGGAAGGCTGCATGAGGATTAGGTATGTAGTAGCAAAGCTAGCTGATATTGATCCCGCTTCTAGCACTAGTCACTGACAACTGATAGGCGGAGCAGAGCACTCTGGTGCCCTGAGTCTCTCTTCGCTGTTTGAATCTTGCAGCGATTTCTCTCTACCGGAGACGATTTGTTACCTAGCACTTCAACAGAACACACTGCTCAGCCCGGACGGGCCGGGCGATCAGGTTACGCAGTGTGCTCTAGCAAAGTTCACCGGTTCCGCAGCAGGGGTCGCTCTTGCTCCACGAAAAAGGAAAGCCCAGCTCTTGACTATGTCAGAACGTGGTGCTAGGTTTCCCTGCACTTACTATTCCAAGGCTGTTGAGAATACAAGGCGTTCTTAATGCGTGTGTTCTCCAAATAACTTTGACACAGCATACCGGTTGCAAGCACTTAGTGGTAAGAAGGAAGTTCAACTCCGATAGCTTTACAGCTCCAATATCTACACTTCATGCAGCCTTCTATGGTAAATACCCGAGGTGCAGAGAACTCATTTCTATGTGTAGTGGAAAGAGAGAACTACTGGGGGTGTGCACGCCCTTCTTAGCTCTAAGTACTTGTCGGTGGTTTTGCTAGAAGAGTGGAAGGAGTGCATGGCACTGGCTATTTTTGGAGAGACCAACACTACCTCCAAACTGGTATTAAGAAACTGGGAGGGTGTGGGTTTTTTCAGAGGGAAAATGGCCAATGTTCGTGATCCAGGGCAACTGGCCTGAGACTGGGCTGCCTGACAGCTCAAATTCAGAAAGGATCAAAATTTCTCCCAGACTAAAGATGCCACCGCTGAGAACCCTGGCTGTTCATGGAGTGCCAAAAGCCCCTCTAAATGGATATTACAAAAGGTGAAGTGATCTTCATTTCTCAGGAAATAGCCCTTCTTGCATGCAGGGCCTTTGGCTTACACTGGGCGTCTGACAGCTACAATTCTGAAAGGATCAGGATTCCTCCCAGACTAAAGATGCCACCTCTTAGAACCCTGGCTACTTTGGATAGACAATGTCTTCTCCAAACTGCCATAAGAAACTAGGGAGTGTGTGGGTTTTTTCAGAGGGAAAATGGCTAATGTACATGTCCAGGGCCCTTACCCAGAGTGAGGCCTGACAGTAAAATTCCAAAGGATCAGGATTTCTCCCAGACTAAAGATGCCACCATTACCACCCTGGCTACTTTTGGAGAGACAACACTGCCTCCAAACATGCTAGGAAGAGGGAAGGAGTGCATGGCATGCTTACAAACAGCAGGGCTGACTGCTATGGTACAGAGGGTCTAGAAGAAACGTGCACGTCCCAGGCGTGTTTAATCAGCAGAAAATCCTAGCAGCAGAGTGCTCTTTCTGTGTGAGGACTAGGTGAGAAATCATCTTATTAGAGAGAGAAACGCTGCAAGATACAAACCGAACAAAGAAACTCAGTGTACCAGAGTGCTCTGCTGAGCATATCAGTTGTCAGTGACCAGTGCTAAAAGCAGGATCAACGTATGCAGCTTCTTACTGAATACCCATTCGTCTAGCTGCCTTCTGAGGTACATGAGATGCAGGGATCATGTCTAGTGTCGTGGACAGTGAGAAGTGCTGCGGTGTGTGCACTGTTCTCTTTATCTTCAGTTAAACTTTCGTGCAGAGTTCAAAGAGTGCTTGAATCTTAAGAAGAGGGCAGCACTGATCCGGTAGAGGCATAGAAAAAAGTGCACGCCCAGCCGGTGTTTTGAGCAATAAACGAGCAGAGTGTTTGTGAGGAGAGGGTGACAATCACCTCATTTAGACAAAAATGCGCTGCAGGATACAAACCGGAGAAGAATCAGTCAGAGTCCTCTGCTGAGCGATCAGTCGTCAGTGACTAGTGCTAAGAAGCAGGATCGGAACCAGCTAGCTTTGCTGCCACATACCTAATCGCATGAAGCCTTCTGTGGTAAACATGACACTTGCTGTTAGGCCCTGAGAGGCAGACAACACTTTGCTAGTGCAGAGGAAATGGAGCTACTGTGTGGTGTGCACGCTTCTTCAGCTTCAGGTACACTTCTGTGCTTTCGATGCAGACTCGAGAGCGTGCATGCTCTTGATACTAGAAGAGTGGCAGACTGATATTAAAACAGAGAGTTTGAAGAAAGTGCACGGCCAGGCGTGTTTTTGAGCAAATAAACTCAGCTGCAGAGTGTACTTTTGGAGGACTAGTGAAATCATCTCTTAGAGAAAGCTTGTCAGAAAAACCAGCAGAAGGACTAGTGACCTAGGTGATCATCATCAGTTGTAGTGACAGTACAAACAGCAGATAACCATGCAGTCTTACTGAGCGTACATTGTTTGACTGCTAGAACTAGTCACTGACAACTGATAGGCGGAGCAGAGCACTCTGGTGCCCTGAGTCTCCTTCTTCGCTGTTTGAATCTTGCAGCGATTTCTCTCTACCGGAGACGATTTGTTACCTAGCACTTCAACAGAACACACTGCTGCTAGCCCGGACGGGCCCGGGCGATCGCGGGTTACGCAGTGTGCTCACTAGCAAAAGTTCACCGGTTCCGTCAGCAGGGGCCGCTCTTGCTCCACGAAAAGGAAAGCCCAGCTCTTGACTATGTCAGAACGTGGTGCTAGGTTTCCCCCTGCACTTTACTGTTCCAAGGCTGTTGAGAATACAAGGCGTTCTTAATGCGTGTGTTCTCCAAATAACTTTGACACAGCATACCGGTTGCAAGCACTTAGTGGTAAGAAGGAAGTTCAACGTCCGATAGCTTTACAGCTCCAATATCTACACTTCATGCAGCCTTCTATGGTAAATACCCGAGGTGCAGAGAACTCATTTCTATGTGTAGTGGAAAGAGAGAACTACTGTGAGGTGTGCACGCTTCCTTCTTAGCTCTAAGTACTTGTCGGTGGTTTTGCTAGGAAGAGTGGAAGGAGTGCATGGCACTGGCTACTTTTGGAGAGACCAACACTACCTCCAAACTGGTATTAAGAAACTGGGAGGGTGTGGGTTTTTTTCAGAGGGAAAATGGCCAATGTTCGTATCCAGGGCAACTGGCCTGAGACTGGGCGTCTGACAGCTCAAATTCAGAAAGGATCAAAATTTCTCCCAGACTAAAGATGCCACCGCTGAGAACCCTGGCTGTTCATGGAGTGCCAAAAGCCCCCTCTAAATGGATATTACAAAAGTGGTGAAGTGATCTTCATTTCTCAGAGAAATAGGCCCTTCTTTGCATGCAGGGCCTTTGGCCTTACACTGGGCGTCTGACAGCTACAATTCTGAAAGGATCAGGATTCCTCCCAGACTAAAGATGCCACCTCTTAGAACCCTGGCTACTTTTGGATAGACAATGTCTTCCTCCAAACTGCCATTAAGAAACTGGGAGTGTGTGGGTTTTTTCAGAGGGAAAATGGCCAATGTACATGTCCAGGGCCCTTACCCAGAGTGAGGGCCTCTGACAGCTAAAATTCCAAAAGGATCAGGATTTCTCCCAGACTAAAGATGCCACCATTTACCACCCTGGCTACTTTTGGAGAGACCAACACTGCCTCCAAACATGCTAGGAAGAGTGGAAGGAGTGCATGGCATGCTTACAAACAGCAGGGCTGACTGCTATGGTACAGAGGGTCTAGAAGAAACGTGCACGTCCCAGGCGTGTTTAATCAGCAGAAAATCCTAGCAGCAGAGTGCTCTTTCTGTGTGAGGACTAGGTGAGAAATCATCTTCATTAGAGAGAAAACGCTGCAAGATACAAACCGCGAACAAAGAAACTCAGTGTACCAGAGTGCTCTGCTGAGCATATCAGTTGTCAGTGACCAGTGCTAAAAAGCAGGATCAACGTATGCCAGCTTTCTTACTGAATACCTATTCGTCTAGCTGCCTTCTGTGGTAAATATTGGAGATGCAGGGATCGCATGTCTATGTGTCGTGGACAGTGAGAAGTGCTGTGGTGTGTGCACTGTTCTCTTTATCTTCAGTTAAACTTCTCTGCTGCAGAGTTCAAAGAGTGCTTGGAACTCTTACAAGAAGCAGGGCAGACTGATCCGGTAGAGAGGCATAGAAGAAAAGTGCACGTCCCAGCCGTGTTTTTTGAGCAAATAAACGTAGCAGCAGAGTGTTTTGTGTGAGGAGAGGGTGACAATCACCTCATTTAGACGAAAATCGCTGCAGGATAGTTTTGGAGAGACCAACACTGCCTCCAAACTGGTACAGGCGTGTTTAGTCAGCAGAAAATCCTAGCAGCAGAGTGCTCTTTCTGTGTGAGGACTAGGTGAGAAATCATCTTCATTAGAGAGAAAACGCTGCAAGATACAAACTGCGAACAAAGAAACTCAGTGCACCAGAGTGCTCTGCTGAGCATATCAGTTGTCAGTGACTAGTGCTAAAAAGCAGGATCAACGTATGCCAGCTTTCTTACTGAATACCTATTCGTCTAGCTGCCTTCTGTGGAAAATATTGGAGATGCAGGGATCGCATGTCTATGTGTCGTGGACAGTGAGAAGTGCTGTGGTGTGTGCACTGTTCTCTTTATCTTCAGTTAAACTTCTCTGCTGCAGAGTTCAAAGAGTGCTTGGAACTCTTACAAGAAGCAGGGCAGACTGATCCGGTAGAGAGGCATAGAAGAAAAGTGCACGTCCCAGCCGTGTTTTTTGAGCAAATAAACGTAGCAGCAGAGTGTTTTGTGTGAGGAGAGGGTGACAATCACCTCATTTAGACGAAAATCGCTGCAGGATAGTTTTGGAGAGACCAACACTGCCTCCAAACTGGTACAGGCGTGTTTAGTCAGCAGAAAATCCTAGCAGCAGAGTGCTCTTTCTGTGTGAGGACTAGGTGAGAAATCATCTTCATTAGAAAGAAAACGCTGCAAGATACAAACTTCGAACAAAGAAACTCAGTGCACCAGAGTGCTCTGTGCAGCGTATCAGTTGTTAGTGACTAGTGCTAAGAAGCAGCATCAACGTATGCTAGCTTTCTTACTGAATACCTATTCGTCTTGCTGCCTTCTGTGGTAAATATTGAGATGCCGGGATCTCATGTCTATGTGTAGTGGACAGTGAGAACTACTGTGTGGTGTGCACGCTTTCTTCTTAGCTTTAGGTACACTTCTTTGCTATTCGCTATGCAGACTTGAAAGAGTGCTTGGAACTCTTACAAGAAGCAGGGCAGACTGATATCAAACAGAGAGTTTAGAAGAAAAGTTCACGTCCCAGCCGTGTTTAGTCTGCAGAAAAACATAGCAGGAGCGTGTTGGAGGTGAGGAGTAGGCGAAAATTTACCTTCCTTAGAGAGAAATCGCCCCAGGACACAAAGCCCTGAAAAAGAAGCCGCTGAGCACCAGAGCTACGAAGAAAGCGCGCACGCCACCTAGTAGTTCTTCCTTCCGCTGCACATACCAATGTGTTGTCTGCATCTCGGAGCCTAAAAGCAAGCGTCATGTTTAACACGGAAGGCTGCATGAGGATTAGGTATGTAGTAGCAAAGCTAGCTGATATTGATCCCGCTTCTTAGCACTAGTCACTGACAACTGATAGGCGGAGCAGAGCACTCTGGTGCCCTGAGTCTCCTTCTTCGCTGTTTGAATCTTGCAGCGATTTCTCTCTACCGGAGACGATTTGTTACCTAGCACTTCAACAGAACACACTGCTGCTAGCCCGGACGGGCCCGGGGCGATCGCGGGTTACGCAGTGTGCTCACTAGCAAAAGTTCACCGGTTCCGTCAGCAGGGGCCGCTCTTGCTCCACGAAAAAGGAAAGCCCAGCTCTTGACTATGTCAGAACGTGGTGCTAGGTTTCCCCCTGCACTTTACTGTTCCAAGGCTGTTGAGAATACAAGGCGTTCTTAATGCGTGTGTTCTCCAAATAACTTTGACACAGCATACCGGTTGCAAGCACTTAGTGGTAAGAAGGAAGTTCAACGTCCGATAGCTTTACAGCTCCAATATCTACACTTCATGCAGCCTTCTATGGTAAATACCCGAGGTGCAGAGAACTCATTTCTATGTGTAGTGGAAAGAGAGAACTACTGTGAGGTGTGCACGCTTCCTTCTTAGCTCTAAGTACTTGTCGGTGGTTTTTGCTAGGAAGAGTGGAAGGAGTGCATGGCACTGGCTACTTTTGGAGAGACCAACACTACCTCCAAACTGGTATTAAGAAACTGGGAGGGTGTGGGTTTTTTCAGAGGGAAAATGGCCAATGTTCGTATCCAGGGCAACTGGCCTGAGACTGGGCGTCTGACAGCTCAAATTCAGAAAGGATCAAAATTTCTCCCAGACTAAAGATGCCACCGCTGAGAACCCTGGCTGTTCATGGAGTGCCAAAAGCCCCCTCTAAATGGATATTACAAAAGTGGTGAAGTGATCTTCATTTCTCAGAGAAATAGGCCCTTCTTTGCATGCAGGGCCTTTGGCCTTACACTGGGCGTCTGACAGCTACAATTCTGAAAGGATCAGGATTCCTCCCAGACTAAAGATGCCACCTCTTAGAACCCTGGCTACTTTTGGATAGACAATGTCTTCCTCCAAACTGCCATTAAGAAACTGGGAGTGTGGGTTTTTTCAGAGGGAAAATGGCCAATGTACATGTCCAGGGCCCTTACCCAGAGTGAGGGCCTCTGACAGCTAAAATTCCAAAAGGATCAGGATTTCTCCCAGACTAAAGATGCCACCATTTACCACCCTGGCTACTTTTGGAGAGACCAACACTGCCTCCAAACATGCTAGGAAGAGTGGAAGGAGTGCATGGCATGCTTACAAACAGCAGGGCTGACTGCTATGGTACAGAGGGTCTAGAAGAAACGTGCACGTCCCAGGCGTGTTTAATCAGCAGAAAATCCTAGCAGCAGAGTGCTCTTTCTGTGTGAGGACTAGGTGAGAAATCATCTTCATTAGAGAGAAAACGCTGCAAGATACAAACCGCGAACAAAGAAACTCAGTGTACCAGAGTGCTCTGCTGAGCATATCAGTTGTCAGTGACTAGTGCTAAAAAGCAGGATCAACGTATGCCAGCTTTCTTACTGAATACCTATTCGTCTAGCTGCCTTCTGTGGTAAATATTGAGATGCAGGGATCGCATGTCTATGTGTCGTGGACAGTGAGAAGTGCTGCGGTGTGTGCACTGTTCTCTTTATCTTCAGTTAAACTTCTCTGCTGCAGAGTTCAAAGAGTGCTTGGAACTCTTACAAGAAGCAGGGCAGACTGATCCGGTAGAGAGGCATAGAAGAAAAGTGCACGTCCCAGCCGTGTTTTTTGAGCAAATAAACGTAGCAGCAGAGTGTTTTGTGTGAGGAGAGGGTGACAATCACCTCATTTAGACGAAAATCGCTGCAGGATACAAACCGCGAAGAAAGAACCGCAGTGCACCAGAGTCCTCTGCTGAGCGTATCAGTTGTCAGTGACTAGTGCTAAGAAGCAGGATCGGAACCAGCTAGCTTTGCTGCCACATACCTAATCGCCATGAAGCCTTCTGTGGTAAACATGACACTTGCTGTTAGGCTCCGAGAGGCAGACAACACTTTGCTATGTGCAGAGGAAATGAGAGCTACTGTGTGGTGTGCACGCTTTCTTCTTAGCTTCAGGTACACTTCTGTGCTCTTCGCTATGCAGACTGAGAGCGTGCATGCTCTTGATACTAGAAGAGTGGCAGACTGATATTAAACAGAGAGTTTAGAAGAAAAGTGCACGTGCCAGGCGTGTTTTTTGAGCAAATAAACTCAGCTGCAGAGTGTTCTGTGTGAAGACTAGGTGACAATTCATCTCTGTTAGAGAGAAGACGATGCAAGATACAAACCGCGAACAAAGAAACTCAGTGTACCAGAGTGCTCTGCTGAGCATATCAGTTGTCAGTGACTAGTGCTAAAAAGCAGGATCAACGTATGCCAGCTTTCTTACTGAATACCTATTCGTCTAGCTGCCTTCTGTGGAAAATATTGGAGATGCAGGGATCGCATGTCTATGTGTCGTGGACAGTGAGAAGTGCTGCGGTGTGTGCACTTTTCTCTTTATCTTCAGTTAAACTTCTCTGCTGCAGAGTTCAAAGAGTGCTTGGAACTCTTACAAGAAGCAGGGCAGACTGATCCGGTAGAGAGGCATAGAAGAAAAGTGCACGTCCCAGCCGTGTTTTTTGAGCAAATAAACGTAGCAGCAGAGTGTTTTGTGTGAGGAGAGGGTGACAATCACCTCATTTAGACGAAAATCGCTGCAGGATAGTTTTGGAGAGACCAACACTGCCTCCAAACTGGTACAGGCGTGTTTAGTCAGCAGAAAATCCTAGCAGCAGAGTGCTCTTTCTGTGTGAGGACTAGGTGAGAAATCATCTTCATTAGAAAGAAAACGCTGCAAGATACAAACTTCGAACAAAGAAACTCAGTGCACCAGAGTGCTCTGTGCAGCGTATCAGTTGTTAGTGACTAGTGCTAAGAAGCAGCATCAACGTATGCTAGCTTTCTTACTGAATACCTATTCGTCTTGCTGCCTTCTGTGGTAAATATTGGAGATGCCGGGATCTCATGTCTATGTGTAGTGGACAGTGAGAACTACTGTGTGGTGTGCACGCTTTCTTCTTAGCTTTAGGTACACTTCTTTGCTATTCGCTATGCAGACTTGAAAGAGTGCTTGGAACTCTTACAAGAAGCAGGGCAGACTGATATCAAACAGAGAGTTTAGAAGAAAGTTCACGTCCCAGCCGTGTTTAGTCTGCAGAAAAACATAGCAGGAGCGTGTTGGAGGTGAGGAGTAGGCGAAAATTTACCTTCCTTAGAGAGAAATCGCCCCAGGACACAAAGCCCTGAAAAAGAAGCCGCTGAGCACCAGAGCTACGAAGAAAGCGCGCACGCCACCTAGTAGTTCTTCCTTCCGCTGCACATACCAATGTGTTGTCTGCATCTCGGAGCCTAAAAGCAAGCGTCATGTTTAACACGGAAGGCTGCATGAGGATTAGGTATGTAGTAGCAAAGCTAGCTGATATTGATCCCGCTTCTTAGCACTAGTCACTGACAACTGATAGGCGGAGCAGAGCACTCTGGTGCCCTGAGTCTCCTTCTTCGCTGTTTGAATCTTGCAGCGATTTCTCTCTACCGGAGACGATTTGTTACCTAGCACTTCAACAGAACACACTGCTGCTAGCCCGGACGGGCCCGGGCGATCGCGGGTTACGCAGTGTGCTCACTAGCAAAAGTTCACCGGTTCCGTCAGCAGGGGTCGCTCTTGCTCCACGAAAAAGGAAAGCCCAGCTCTTGACTATGTCAGAACGTGGTGCTAGGTTTCCCCCTGCACTTTACTGTTCCAAGGCTGTTGAGAATACAAGGCGTTCTTAATGCGTGTGTTCTCCAAATAACTTTGACACAGCATACCGGTTGCAAGCACTTAGTGGTAAGAAGGAAGTTCAACGTCCGATAGCTTTACAGCTCCAATATCTACACTTCATGCAGCCTTCTATGGTAAATACCCGAGGTGCAGAGAACTCATTTCTATGTGTAGTGGAAAGAGAGAACTACTGTGAGGTGTGCACGCTTCCTTCTTAGCTCTAAGTACTTGTCGGTGGTTTTTGCTAGGAAGAGTGGAAGGAGTGCATGGCACTGGCTACTTTTGGAGAGACCAACACTACCTCCAAACTGGTATTAAGAAACTGGGAGGGTGTGGGTTTTTTTCAGAGGGAAAATGGCCAATGTTCGTATCCAGGGCAACTGGCCTGAGACTGGGCGTCTGACAGCTCAAATTCAGAAAGGATCAAAATTTCTCCCAGACTAAAGATGCCACCACTGAGAACCCTGGCTGTTCATGGAGTGCCAAAAGCCCCCTCTAAATGGATATTACAAAAGTGGTGAAGTGATCTTCATTTCTCAGAGAAATAGGCCCTTCTTTGCATGCAGGGCCTTTGGCCTTACACTGGGCGTCTGACAGCTACAATTCTGAAAGGATCAGGATTCCTCCCAGACTAAAGATGCCACCTCTTAGAACCCTGGCTACTTTTGGATAGACAATGTCTTCCTCCAAACTGCCATTAAGAAACTGGGAGTGTGTGGGTTTTTTCAGATGGAAAATG
>JAREIS010002108.1:0-22099 GCA_030060385.1 Muscicapa striata striata | reverse complement strand
AACATTTCAGTAAGAATAATTACTCTTAAAAAAGATTGTCACTATGGACAACCGAATGAAAACGAAGAATTTCACAGGATAAACAGATTAACAAAGGAACAAGATAGTTATACAGTCCAAACAGAGAAAGGTTGAATGGACAGTTTTCTAGCATTCTGAAGACCATAGTTCAAACGAATGCGTTCCTCCTCTGCTGTCTACAGCACTCTCATCTTTCTCCATTCGACACCTTGCTAGTGCAGCTCATCAGCAGGTGAGGCAAGGATGCAGGTGCGGGGCCGGGGCCTGATCCAGAAACGGCTACAAAAGGACAGGCAGTGAGGGCACTGAGAATAATCCCAAAATCAAAGAGGAACCAGGAAGAAAAACAGAGTCAATGAGTGAATCTGCTTGGAGATAGGGCCAGGAACTTGTACACGAGAAAGCAATGGGAAAACTTCCTTTCAGAAAATGTTACTTTGAGGGATCCTGCTCAAGATCCTGCTCATTTGAACTTCGAGAAGGAGAAACACTAAACAGAGCCGGGAATATCGGATGTTATACTAAAGGAGGGGTGCATATTAAGGAGGACATGCAGCAGACGGATCAGGAAGTCTGAACCTTCCAAATACCTCAGCCAGTGGGGAAAGGGAGAGGAGATGAAGCCGGGAAAATGAGGATAAAAAAAAAGAGGCTGCGTTTTAGAGACCGCATGGCAAATGCCCGCAGCCTCTCCCATTGTTCATCAATAAAGTCACTTTTACAGGACGCCTCTGTCTCCTTTGGGCACACAAAACCTGGAAAACGTGAATTTTCCCGCACAGCCCCGGGCCCTCTCAAACATCCCTTGCCCAGTGCGGGATCCTGCCAGGGCTCCAGGTGGGTCCGGCTCCATCCCGGACTCACCCCCAGCTCCCACCGCCCTCAGCTCCCGCTCACCCCGAGCTCCCGCCGGTTCAGGGCAGCAGCGGTTCCTTGGCCCGATGCCCGGCCGGGCCCAGCGCCGGAGCCGCTCCTCAGGCGAGGTTTGAGAGAAATGGCGGAGCTCTGGGAAAGGGAGGGAGTCCGTGCCGAAGCGAAAATGGCGCCTTTGGCCCCGGGGCCGGGCTTGTCCCCGCTCTGCCCAATCAGAGCGAGAACGAGGAGTGACGGCAGAATCAGCCAATCGCAGCGAGGGCGGGCTGTGCACACGACCCCTCCCTGTCCACGCGCTCCGCCATTATTTGGAAACCTCGCCTGCGGAGCGGCGCGCGCTGAGCCCGGCCCGGGCTGAGGCCGAAGGAGCCGCTGCTGCCCTGAACCGCCGGGAGCTCGGGGTGAGCGGGAGCTGATGGCGCTGGGAGCTGGGGCTGAGGCCGGGATGGAGCAGGAACCCACCTGCAGTCCTGTCAGGTGTCCGGGCTGGAGCAGGGGAGGCCTGAGAAGGCCCCGAGCCCGTGGAAGCCCCTGCAGGGCCATGGAAGTGGCTCCTGGCGGGACTTGTGAGGCCGTGGGGATCCCTGCTGGAGCAGCCTGTTCCTGAGGGCTGTGTCCCGTGGGAGGGACCCCGGACTGGATCAGGACAAGGATTCCTGTCCCTGAGGGGGGCGGCTGTGACATGACCTGACTGTGACACCCATCCCCTGTGCCTCTGGGTGGGGAGGGGGGAGGGAATATGGGACAAAGTTAAGCTTGGGAAGCAGGGAGAAGTGGGGGAAGATCTTTCCTTAGGATTTGGCTAACCGATGTTAATTAGGTCCGAACTCCTGGATTTCCTTCTCAGCCTTTTCCAGACCGGGGCTGGAGAGCCCCTGAGCCCAGGGTGAGGGGTCCCCCCGTGCTGAGCTGTGCTGGGGCTGTTTCTGTGCTCAGGGACACTTGGCATGGGCCACGGCACTTGGCCACCAGTGGGGCTTCTGTGCACTCCTCAGGCAGAGTGTAAGTCTTGCTCTAATTCCCTTTCCTTAATCAGAGCGTGTCTTGGAACTCTTTTCCCTTCTCCTGCCCTTGCAGACCCATCCATGAACACATTTTGTCCCTCAGGCCAGGGAATGTCTCATCACTCTCTCCTGTGCTGGCTCTGGAGCTCTGTCCCTTGAATGCAGCCATGGGTTTGTTGCCAGCCCCTGTGCAGGCTGTTCAAACAGGAGGCTGGGTTAAACCCTTCCCCTGTCCTCAATTCTAAATCCTCCTGTGCCACTGAACAAGTTTCATTCTGTAATCACTGAGCACTGCTCATCCATGTAGAGGCTCTTTTGGTTATCAAAGCTTTAACTTGGTGCCAGAGTTGAACAACAGGAGATCCTCCTGCCATCAGTTTTTGGGCCTCAGGTCCCATTAAAGCTGTGGCTGCACAATTCTGCAGATAATGAGGCCACTCTGGCCCCTGGGTTAAACATTTTAGCACAAAAATTCCTTTGGCATCACCCTGTGTAACATCCACATTTTAAAAATGAGTTTCACTTTCATGGTAAATATTTAAAATGTTTAATAAAAGACAATAGGAGACAAACAGTAAAGCAGAGTTGTAACAGCAGGGTGCTTGTTCTTCAGACAAGAACACATCCTAACTCAGAAAACACTTCCTTAAATGCATCAGTCTGTTGCATATTCATGGCTCTTCATGCATGATTCAAAATCATTCCCTTCCTACCTTGTAAATCAGCTTTTTTCCTTCTCTGGGGGTCTGGTGTCCCATAATCCAAGAATTTGAAGGAATTTCCTGATTATCTTTTCTATTCTACCTTTCTCTGAGTTAGTTATGAACAAAAGCTTTTTATATCACCATGTTATAGTCCAATAAAAATGTATTTATTACACTACTATTTTTAAGCTTTGTTAGTAAGAAAACTAAAAGAAGCTATATTCATACAGAAAAGTTTTCCAACATTATACATATAGCATTCATTTTAATATTTTCAAAAATGCAGTAATATAATATGTACTATAACAAACATACAATTCAGATTTCTTTTCTGAATCTGAAAAAGCTATGCCTAAGGCAACAATAATTTTGTTTTTATTTCATTTTCTGAAGTTTTGCTGTTTCTCATGTCCATACCACAACATTGAGGCTATCTGGGTTTACAGTGTTCTGGCTTGAAGAGGGAATCCTCAATCCTGGTCCTGCAATTCCCTATTAATCCTCAGAATTGCCACAGCTCCATTTTAGTCCTGAGTAATGCTATTTCTGAGATTTCCTGGTCCTTCTCTGGGTCAATACACCACAAAATTCAGTTAAAATATGTCCCAAATATTTAGCCTTTTCCTCCAGCATTTGCACTTTTTTTTCCAAATACTCCAGGATGCTTTTTAGCCTGAACATTCATCCATTTCACAGAGGCTTCTTCTGCCACTTCTTGTCCTCCTGATTGGAGCAAGTCACCCACATCCTGCATTAACCCAATCCCTGGGGTGGGGTAAATTCTTGTGATATTTTCTGCAAGGCTTGCCCCAATAAGGCTGGTGCTTCCGTGCATCCCTGCAGAAGGACCATCCATGTCTTTACCATTTTCCCTTCTACCTCTTGTTCCCACTCCAAGGCAAAATACAGTTTAGCATCCTGTGTGAGTGGGCATCCCCAGAAAGCATCTTTGACATCAAGTGCTGAATGGTGTCAGTGTGAGGAGGGAACCTGGTTCAAGATGGTGTAAGGATCTGAGACTGTGGGGTGCCTGGGTTTAATAATCTCATTTATTATTCTTAGGTCCTGCACCATTCTATCAATTCCATCTGATTTCTTGACTGGCAGGATAGGAGCATTCTAGGGAGAGATCCCTGGCTCCAAAAGCCCTGCCTTTAGCAGGGACTCAATAAGAGGCTGTGAGCCCTTCCTTCCCTCCCTTGGAATAGGGTATTGCTTTTAGACACCACTTATCCTTATTGTTTCAAAGTACTTTGGAGAGGCTCCATTCCTAATTTTCTCTATTTTCTGGATCTGCCCACACTTCTGCGTTCACTTCAGCATAGGCCTTGCCAGACATTTGCTAGAGAAAGGCACTACTCTGTCTCACCTTTAAGATACTAATTTGTATTCCTAAATTAGCCATCAAATCTCTTCTCAGTAAATTACAATCAGAATTAGGAAGAAATAAAAGCTCCTGCATTTCAAACCCATTCCCCACATCTTCTAACACTGGTGGAATAAAACACACCAGCTCATCTTTCCCACTTATCCCCTGAATACTGCTGTCTAAATCCATTCTGGATTTTCCTTATTGCCCTCCTGGTGTCCATGTCCTTGATTACCTCTGGGAGAATGTGCAAACTCCCTCAACATGCTCCCAAGGGACCCTTCAGAGATATTTTGGGATCATCATCCCTTTTGCTGGGAGCCCTTCCTGGCTTTCCCTTTCTCCCCTCCATGGGTGCCCTGCCATGTTTAGTCCCCGAAGATCCCACTGCACTCACTGATGAGATTTTCAGAGCTCTCTGGCTGCCGACTCTTCCCAGCCCCCTGATGTGTCCCTCGTCTGTCTCCTGGTCACTCTCGGGTCCCCAATCCATGCCCGGTGCCGCCGCCCCCCAAGGGAGCCGATCACCCAAACTGGGTGAGGCACCTTCAGCTCCACTCGCTGCCCCCGCCCCGGACGGGGGAAGGAATTCCGGCCGAGCCCCAAGGTGTGTGGAAAACTTCACATCACCAGAGGATTCTGTGCACAGAGAAGACAGAGGAGTCCTGTGAAAGTAATTTCATTGACAGAAGAAGGGGCAGAGGCCATGGGCCATTTGCCATGGGGTCTGTGCAGTTGCCAAGGCCGGGCCCCCCCGCGCTGCCGTGGCGGGAGCGGCTGCAGTGGGGACCGAGTGCGGGCGGGAGCGGCCGAGAGCCCAGCGCTGCCCCAGCCCGAGCTGCCCCAGCTCCATCCCTGCCCCTGCGCTGGGATGCTGTGGGTTTGGGGGGAAGAGGGAGCCAGCAGGGGGTGCTGGGCCTGGGGGCAGCAGGAGAAGGGAAGGAGAAGCAGAGTTGGAGAACAAAATGGTCAAACGATGCCGGTGGGAGGAGCAGGTGGGATTGTTAAGGAGGAGGAGGAATAACAGGAGGAAGAAGATTGTGAGGAAGAGTAGGGACACAGGAGGAGGAGCAAAAACAGGAAGCAGCACAAGGTTCCACTCCTCCCTGTATTTGCAGCCTCTCCCCCAGCCCCAGGAGCATTTCCCACCCCCCCCATCCCATGCAGCAGGTTACGGGGGGGGGTATCTACGATTTTCAGAGAGGTGAATCTTGGTGCTTCTGAGCTTGATTGGTGCTTGGGTTTTTTGTGGGGCCTGGATCTTTTTATTTTGCAGGAATTTGGGGCTGAGTCTTGCTTCTTGGGAGGTTTTTTAACTGTGTATTGATGTGTGGAGAAATATTGGGCTGAATCTTGGTTTTTTGGAGGTTCATATAGACGCAAGATGCCAAATGATTTCCTGACTTGATCTTGGGCAAGGAGGAACTCCTAGGCCAAGGCACTCTCCCTCTTTTTTTTTTCTCCAAAGCAGGATTTTTCATTCCCAAGTTGTGGGCAACTGGAGGAGGAGGAAATGCCCCAGAGATCCCTCAGGAGGAGGGGCTGCAAACCCAGCCCAGGGAGCTGCGAGGAGGAAAGACCCTCCCTGAGCCGGGAAGGCGGCCGGAGATGCAGGCAGAGCTCAGAGCTGGTGGAGAAGCCTCCTGGAGGGGAGAAGCCCCACAAGTGCTTGGAATGTGGGAAGGGTTTCAGATGGAGCTCCCAGCTGATCCTGCACCAGATGATCCACACTGGGGAGAAGCCCTGTGAGTGTGGGAGATGCGGGAAGGGATTCAGAGACAGCTCTGAGTTGTTGCGGCACCAGGTTGTCCACACAGGGGAACGGCCCTACACCTGCTTGGAATGTGGGAAGAGCTTTGGGCTGAGCTCTCACCTGAGAAGCCACCAGCGCATCCACACTGGGGAGAGGCTCTACCAGTGTCCTGTGTGTGGGAAGAGGTTTCAGACCAGCTCCAATTGCCTCCTACATGAGCGGATTCACACAGAGGAGAGGCCCTTCCGCTGCCCCGACTGCGGGAAGGGATTCAAGCACAACTCCACCCTCACTGTCCACCGGCGCATCCACACTGGGGAGAGGCCCTACGAGTGTCCTGAGTGTGGGAAGAGCTTCTCACAGAGCTCAACCTTGACCCAACACCAACGGAGGCTCCACTAAGGGAAGCCCTGTGAGTGCCCGAGTGTGGGAAGAACTTCGTGCTCTGCATTAATATTAAGTAAACAAATAAAGTGTGCCTCATAATTTAATACAGTCCTCAGTAAAAGTTATGAGGAAAACTGTTAGTTTGAAAAAGGGGTTTTTAGATAGTAATTAGATTTCCTTTCTCCCAGGCGGTTAATCACTGTAATATCAAAACCAAAATAAACTTTCTTGGAAAGATATCTTTGTAGACTGAAAAAAGTCTCCTCTTTCAAGTAAATTAGTAAAAAACTGTTTTAAAGATGGTAAACTGAGTTGTTTTTAATACGTTTTTCATATTAAAAAAAGTAATCTAAAGTTTTATTCTACATTTATTTCCTTATAGTTTCTAGTAATAAAATTTCTCTTTATACCATTTAAAGTTATACCTGTTTTTTGTCTACCTCCTATATCTCACAACAAAAAAAATTCAAATTCATAAACCAAAACCACTACATCCAATCTCAGTGATTCCAGGTTTTTCATTTCCTGTTGCCCAAGGGTGTCTTGCACAGCCAAATGCTGATGAACTGGGGCGAAGACCAAGATTTTAGAGACAGTGAGGTGGAAACCCCTCCAAAAAAGGTTCTTCCCTCCCACCTAAGCACATGGATCCTCAGCTTGCACAGACAGGTGTTGCAGTGTGCTTCTTCCTAATACTATGTTCTGTTATTGCCCAAGTTAATAGTTTACTCCAAAGTTATACCCCACCACCCACCTTGTCAATCTGTCCTGAATTACCTGTCAGTCCTGCTTTGTGCCAACCCCCTGCTCGGAATTCCTCTTTGGAAATTCCCTAAAACTCAAGGTCTCATTAGTTCATGTGACCCAGTTTTCCCTCCTACCTCCCTCATTAGACAATGCCTTTGTGAACTCTACCCTTTATCCCTCCTCAGAAATTCTCCAATTTGCTAAGAATTTGTACCTTTCCCTTGAGCCTCCCCCATATTTAAGTTGCTGCACCTTCACCATTTTTGTCTTTTGCCCCATGGATTCCCCAGAGCAATAAATCCTTTTGATCCTATGCAAAGACCTTCCCCTCCTCCTTGCCTGTTTTGAACACAATCTGAGAGCCAAAAGGCCATGGAGCAATAGCTGGAGCCACATCTGAGGCCTCCTGTTCTGGGAGTGTGACCCACTCTGGGCACGGGGCCGTAGTGCAAAGTGAGTGCAGCTCTGGCCCTTGTGACAGTCCCCTGCCTCTGGTCTCACTTGCTTGGGTTTCTGACTGGGTCTGAGGCAGGGGCTGCCATTCCTCACTCGTGGGGAGACCAGAACCCCCAGAACCTCCCCCAGCGTGCAGGCACTGCCTGGCAGCGCTCCCTCCACTGGCACGGTCGCGCTCTGAGTCTCAGCCACTCCGCCACTGCTGCTGCTGCTGCTGCTTCATTTGCTTTTAGCACACCCAGAGCTCACTGTTAGGCCACGATGGCCTCTGGTTCTGCCCTCTTCCCGTCCCTGTGTGGGGATGGAGCATTGCTGTGCTTTCAGGAAGCTCTTTGTGAAAACTTCCAGCATTGCAAGCTCCTTTGCCCTCCGTGGGTGCTGCCAGGGAATCCCTCAAGGCTGGGCTCAGAGCATACTCAAGCTGGCTCTTCTAAAACCCAGGCTCCTTGTCCCCTTCAGCGTGCTCAGCACGACCTTTAACCCCCCGGTGTTGTGCAAGGGGCCCTGCAGGACAGGGACCTTTGCAGCCTGAGCTGCCCCTGTCCCTCTCTGTCCGTGCACAGAGCACAGCGCGGCAGAGAACGGCAGCAGGGCCCTGTGTGTCCCAGGGCTCAGGGTTGGCACCGCTCAGGCTCCACAGAGACGTGGGTAAAGTGAACAAACCAAACTTTATGAAGGGAAGGCGAAGCGAAGGGGTGAGCTGGGAGGCAAAACAGGGAATGGGCAGGGCCTGAGGAATGGAGGGAGGGAGCTGCCAGCAGGGAGGGAGATGGCAGGAGCTCCTGGAGCTTGCCACAGGCTCAGCTGTGACCAGCAAGAGCTGTGCCTGGAGCTCCAGCTGGTCCCGTCTGCTCTGCAGCTGGTCCCATCTTCAATGGGAAGGTCACCAAAGGACACTGGTTCTTCTGATCCAGCAGGCGAAGTTTGGCAGATCAGGGCCCCAGGGGAGATGCAGGGGGAGCACCCGGCCTGCTGCCCCTGAGCCTGTCCCTAGCCCAGCTTCCAGCCCAGTGCCCGAGGCTGGGAGCTGCAGGGCGCTGGGCAGAGCAGGGAGAGCTGCTGGAGAGGGGACCTGGAGGGCGAGCAAAGGCCAGTGGCAGAAACTCACAGCCAGGGCAAAGACGGCCTCGTTGTCCTCTCTGGAGAAGAACATGCTGTACCCTGGCCTGTCCTCCATCACAAAGAGCAGTTCTGGAAGCACCTTCTGCACTGCTGGTCCCCACGAGCCGATGGTTCTCCACACCAGGGCGGCAGCTCTGTGGGACCAGAGCTGTGCATCAGCACCAAGCCCCGCAGCTGAGTGGGGCCGGGTGACAGAGCCCCGGTGCCCTGAGGGGCAGGGAGGGAGCATGGCAGCAGGCTCAGCAAACAGGGGGCCCGAGGGCCCCGGGCTCTCTCTGCCTGTCTGGCAGACCCCACTGGACAGGCTGTACAGGCCATGGCCCTACAGGCCAGTGAGCCCTGAGCTCTCGAGGCACTTGTGCCCCGTACCCGTCACACGATGGGGCACAGCACAGGAGGCTCATCACCACATGAGCTGGGTGTTCTTCAGCCAGCCCCAGAAGGTCATTTTGCAGCCTGGCATCCACAGTGACACAGGACACGAGTCTCTGGTGAATGTCCCTCACCATGGCTGGCACCTGGAGGGGGCACAGGGGAGGACTTGGAGTGCTGTCCATGGGAGTGACTTCCCAGCTTCCCCAAGAAGCTCTTGCCTTCCCCCGCACTGTGCTGGCCTCAAGGGCTGAGGGGGCACAGCGGACGTGGCTTGAGGGGCCACACGATCGTGGGAGGCCTTCAGCCCTGGCCCCAGGGTGCTGAGCTGCTGCTGGGACAAATCCAGAGCGGGAGCAGGAATGGCAGTCCGAGTGGGTGTGGGGTCAGTGTTTGAGATGCCCGTGTGAGGCTGTTTGTGCTGGCCATGCCCTCAGCCCGGGCCGTGCCAGCCTTCGCCCTGCCCTCAGCCGCTGCCCTGGCAGAGTTTGCTGCGCGTGCAGAGGACGCTGTGCTGGCACCAGGCTCTGCCTGCAGCTCGCTCGGCCTGCAGTCGGGCTGGGCTGTGCCCTGGGTCGCTGTGGCCGTGCTCTTTCTGCGCCCAACGCGCAGGAACCTCCGCAGCAGCTGCAGCAGCAGGAGGGGCGGGCAGGGAGGGACGCTCCATGGAGTGCTCCAGGCGCGGCGCTGGGCCCAGCAGGGACAGCAGCCCCGGCCAGGTGGGGATGGCCGCAGGGACCTGCACAGCTCTGCGGGAGCGGCCACGGGCGGGGCCCTGCTCCTGTGCCCGGTCCTTCCCTGCATCGGGCACGGAGCGAGCGCAGCCAGAGCTGAGGGGCCGCGGGAGAGGCCGGAGAACGAGCCCAGCCCTGCGCTGCCCGGGCAGGGACAGCCCTGGATGGACAGGGAACAGAGCACGGCCACTGGGGGGGCAGCCCTGGGCCCTGTTCCGTCCTGTGCGTGGGCATGTCCACAGGGATGGGATGGGATGGGATGGGATGGGATGGGATGGGATGGGATGGGATGGGATGGGATGGGATGGGATGGGATGGGATGGGATGGGATGGGGATGGGATGGGATGGGATGGGATGGGATGGGGCCAAGCTGGCTGCGAGCACCAGCCCTGCTGTCTTGGCTGCCTGCTCTGCTCTGTGATGGATTTCTACCCTGCCCAGATCCAGCTGAGGTGGTTCCAGGGCCAGCAGGAGCTCTCAGGGCATGTGGTGGCCACTGACCTGGTCCCCAATGGGGACTGGACCCACCAGCTCCTGGTGCTGCTGGAAACCCCTCGCCCAGTGTGGGGTCCCCTCCAGCTGCCAGGTGGAGCACGTCAGCCTGGAGCACCCCCTGAGCCAGCACTGGGGCACAGCCTAGACCCCACAGTGCAGGGGGAGTGGGGGAGGAACTGGGGGGCCTGGGAGAGGGTTTGGGGGTTCTAGGGTGGTGGGGGACAACGGGGAGGGGGTTATGGGATCCTAAGAGCGACAGGAGGCGGTTTGGTGGGTCCTGGGGAGGCTGGGAAGAGATTGAGAGAAGTATTGGGGGCTCCTGGGTGGATGGGGGCAAATGGGAGTGTGCTTGAAGGGGCTTAGGGTGTCTGTGAGAGGTTTTGGGAGGTCCTGCCCTGTGGACTCCTAGAGCTGCTGCTGGACGCTGCCCGCAGCAAGGTGCTGATGGGTGCTGGGCTTTGTTTTCCTGGCGCTGGGGCTCGGCTTCCACCTGAGCAAGACGGTGAGGGGGAGTCCTGGAGTGAGTGTGCTCCCCCTGGAGCCCCCAGCCCAGTGTCACTCACCTTTCCATGCCCACAGAGCTCCTGTCCCAGCAGTGGCTGCAGCCCCTCCCCGTGGCCTCAAACTCAACCAGGACTCCCCACTCGCCCCCGTGCTTAATTTGGGGGACGTCGTGTCCCCTCCCCCCAACCCCGCTGTCACTCTGCCCCCACCCGGCTGCTCCCAGTGATGCCAGTAAAGCTTCCCAGTTCATCCCGGTCCCGTTTATTGTAGGGCGGGACTGGGGAGGGACTTGGGGGGACCCCGGGGGATCGTGGTTGGGCGGGGAGGGCGGGGTCCAGGTGGGGAACACTGGGTGCTGCGGGTCTGCCCGGCAACCGGTGAGTCATCAGAGCTGCTCTCCCTGATTGGCTGAATCTTCTTCATCGCATTGTCTGATTGGCTGAGGAGAGGCCCGGGAGTGGAGAGAAGGAACAGGAGAGATCCCGCCCCGAGCACCGAACGGGAACAACAGACCCAGCCTGGGCACAGGGAGGGAATTTATTACCAACCAAACCACTGCAGGACAAGGAGAAGGAAAAGAAATCTCTCCCACCCCTTCCCCCCACCCAACAGGGATCACCAGGACCACGGATCACCAGGGCTCTGCCCAACGGGGGTCACTGGGGATCATCCAACACCGATCCTCCCATGGGGGATGGAGCTGGAGCAGAGCACGAAGCTCTTCCCACACTCGGGGCACTCACAGGGCTTCCCTTAGTGGAGCCTCCGTTGGTGTTGGGTCAAGTCAGAGCTCTGTGAGAAGCTCTTCCCACACTCAGGACACTCGTAGGGCCTCTCCCCAGTGTGGATGCGCCGGTGTTTGGTGAGGTTGGAGTTGCGCTTGAATCCCTTCCTGCAGTCGGGGCAGCGGAAGGGCCTCTCCTCTGTGTGAATCCGCTCATGTAGGAGGAGATGTGAGCTTCTCTGAAACCTCTTCCCACACACAGGACACTTGTAGGGCCTCTCCCCGGTGTGGACGACCTGGTGGTTTCTCAGGGTGGAGCTGTCCCCAAAGCTCTTCCCACATTCCAAGCAGGTGTAGGGCCGGTCCCCTGTGTGGACCACCTGGTGCCGCAACAGCTCAGAGCTCTCTCTGAAGCTCTTCCCACATTTCCCACACTCATAGGGCTTTTCCCCAGAGTGGATCACCTTGTGCCGGATCAGGTTGGAGCTCCGGCTGAATCCCTTCCCACATTTCCCACACTCATAGGGCTTCTCCCCAGTGTGGATCATCTGGTGCTCAATGAGATGGGACCTCCGGCTCAAAACCTTCCCACATTCCAAGCACTTGTGGGGCTTCTCCCCTCCATGAGGCTTCTCCACCAGCTCTGAGCTCTGCCTGCATCTCCGGCCGCCTTCCCGGCTCAGGGAGGGTCTTTCCTCCTCGCAGCTCCCTGGGCTGGGTTTGCAGCCCCTCCTCCTGAGGGATCTCCGGGACTTTTCCTCCTCCATCCATCCACGCCTTGGGAATTAAAATTCCTGGTATAGGGAAAATACAAGAGGAGAGGGACTTGGGCTGGGGCTTCCTCCTTGCCCTAGTTCATCTCAGAAAGATATTGGGCATCTTGGGTCTGTATGAACGACCAAAACACAAAGATTCAAACCAAAAATCCTCCAGACATCAAGACACAGACAAAAACCCCCGCAAACAGCAAGATTTAGCCAGGATCCCCTCCAAAACATAAAGATTTAGCCCCCAGAAAAGACAAAGCACCAACATTTAGCCCAATAAAGCTCAGAAACACTAAGATTCACTCCTGTGAAAATCATAGATCCCCCTCCCTGTCACCTGCTGCATGTGGGGGAGGCAATGCTCCTGGGACTGGGGGGGAAGAGGCTGGAGATACAGGGAGGGGTGGGACCTTGTGCTGCTTCCCGTTTCTGCTCCTCCTTCGCCTGTATCTCTCCTATTCCTCAGTTTATTCTTCCTCCTACTACTCCTCCTTCTCCTGCAAAATCCCATCTTCCCCTCCTACATGCATCCTTTACATTCTTGGACTGCGGGACACCAGACTCCCAGGGAAGGAAAAAATGTTGATTTACAGGAAGGGGGGAAAGTTTTGAATAATGCATGAAGATCTATGAATATGCAACAGGTTGATGCATTTAAAAAAAGGGCTTTCTGAGTTAGGGTGTGCTCATGGCTGAAGAACAAGCACCCTTCTATTACAATCTTTTCTTTATTGTTTGTCTCCTACTGTCCTTTAAAAAACCTATTAGTACTTACCAGGAAAGTGGACTTCGTTTCTTAAAATGTGGACATTACACAGGGTGATACCAAAGGAATTCTACTGCTAAAATGTTTAACCCAGTGGCCAGAGTGGCCTCATTGTCTGCAGAATTGTGCAGCCACAGCTTTAATGGGACCTGAGACCCAAAAACTGATGGCAGGAGGATCTCCTGATGTTCAAGTCTGGCACCAAGTTAAAGCTTTGATAGCCAAAAGAGCCTCTACATGGATGAGCAGTGCTCAGTGATTACAGAATGAAACTTGTTCAGTGGCACAGGAGGATTTAGAATTGAGGACAGGGGAAGGGTTTAACCCAGCCTCCTGTTTGAACAGCCTGCACAGGGGCTGGCAACAAACCCATGGCTGCATTCAAGGGACAGAGCTCCAGAGCCAGCACAGGAGAGATTGAGGAGACATTCCCTGGCCTGAGGGACAAAATGTGTTCATGGATGGGTCTGCAAGGGCAGGAGAAGGGAAAAGAGTTCCAAGACACGCTCTGATTAAGGAAAGGGAATTAGAGCAAGACTTACACTCTGCCTGAGGAGTGCACAGAAGCCCCACTGGTGGCCAAGTGCCGTGGCCCATGCCAAGTGTCCCTGAGCACAGAAACAGCCCCAGCACAGCTCAGCACGGGGGGACCCCTCACCCTGGGCTCAGGGGCTCTCCAGCCCCGCACATTTGCACTTCCCGCCTGCAGCACCAGCACGGGAGGCCCCACTGAGCCTGCACTGAAGGCAACGCAGCAGCAGCCAGGGCTCCACAGCGGGGGAAGCCCCTGGGCCTGCCCACACATCCTCTGCTCAAATCCTCTGCCTGGCCACCCTCCTTTGGCATCTCCAGCCACTGGGGCCAATCCTTGCTGCCACTGCTGCAGCTTGGCTGCTTTCTGTGCCTGCACTGCCACAGCTGCTGGGGAACACAGCGGCACAATTCCACTCTGGCTCTCAATCACACTCACACACTGGGCTGGGGGTGATTGAAAGTCACAAGAAAAACTGGGCTGGTGCTGGAAAATACACCAACTTTAAATTTTTAAAATTTATTTCTGTACTCAGGCTTGGTTTGCCTTTGCCTTGGGGAAAGGAATTTTGAAAATTTTTTAAAAGGATGTTACACTACTCAACAGAGATGAGTTTAACATCTCAACAGACTGAGAATAGCCCAAAAGATACCCTCAAAGATAACAACCATCAACAAAACATCAGCGATCAGCAAACATCAAGTTACACCCACCACAGAGACAGCTCTGGTTGGAAGCACCTGGTTTGGAAAAGGCTGAGATGGAAAATCAGGAGTTCGGACCTAATTAACTCCATAAGGACAGAATCACAGGCAAAGAAATCCGGGTCCAACAGTAAACCAAATACTAAGAACTACACAACTTGGAAGGAATGAACACCAAACCAGTGGATTTCAATGGATTCAGACTGTATGAAATTTAGGAAAAATCTAGTAAAACTCACGTGCCATGGAATGATTTTTTTGTGCACACTCAGCCTACTTGTGGATGAAATTATTTCTGCTGCACATTTTGGCAAAAATCAAGCAATGCCTTGACTCTCTAACACTAAAGATATCAAGTAAAAAGCAGATTAGAAGGGGGCACATGTGAGTCAGGGGATGGCTGCTCTGAAGGATTAGCATAGGTTTCAGGCAGCTGGAAGAGGAGTTTTAGAAATGCAAATTAACACTGCTAGGGAAAAGTACCCATTTATCATCTGAATTACAGTAATACAAGCTGTCCTTGAAAAAACAACCAGGCAGCCAGAGTCAGCTTTTGACCATCCTGCTGACCAGGCTATGTCAAGCAAGAAGGTGACATTTGTGGAAAATTAAATTACTCAAACTGCTGTTTGCAAATAGACGATAACTGAAAATTGGTGAAACGTAAAACAATGGAAATAAGAAAGTTGCTCAGATTCCGGTCCAAAGGTAGAAAGGATGGGAATGGGACACGTTTTCGTGGTTCCCTGGCAGACCATGGGTTAAACGAATGCTGTTCCTCCTCTGATGTGCTGCAGCAACTCTCATCTTTTTCCCATGCTCGACACCTTGCTGAGTGCAGCTCATTCAGCAGGTGAGCAAGGGGATGCAGGTGGCAGCCAGGCCTGATCCAGAAACGGCTACAAAAGGACAGGGAGTGAGGGCACTGAGAATAATCCCAAAACCAAAGAGGTACCAGGAAAAGAGATTGAAACAAAGGTAATTAAAGAGAGTAAATACAGTTATTGAGAAAATACTAAGAGGGTTTGAACGGAATTAGATGAATGTGCTAAGAGATAGAGCCAGGGACTTTTATAAAAGGAAGTAACGGGAAGAACCATCAGTTACAGAAAATGTTACTAATTGACACGGACTGCTGCTCAGCCAAGATCCTGCTCAATTCCTGAACTTCGAGGAGAAACACTAAACACAGGCGCGAAAATCGGATGTGGAGGGGTGCATATTAAGGGAGACATGTAGCAGGCGGATCGGGAAGTCTGAACCTTCCAAATACCTCAGCCACTGGGGAAATGGAGAAGGACATGAAGCCGGGAAAATCAGGATAAAAAGGAGCCTGCGTTTTAGAGACCGCATGGCAAATGCCGCGTGGCCTCTCCCATTGTTCATTAATAAAGTCACTTTTACAGGACTCCTCTATCTCCTTTGTGCACACAAACCTCTGGCCACGTGAATTTTCCCGCACAGCCCCGGGGCCTCTCTCAAACATCCCTTGCCCCACTCGGGCTCCTGCCGGGCTCCAGGTCGGTCCCGGCTCCATCCCGGACTCACCCCCAGCTCCCAGCGCCCTCAGCTCCCGCTCACCCCGAGCTCCCGCCGGTTCAGGGCAGCAGCGGTTCCTTGGCCCGATGCCCGGGCCGGGCCCAGCGACCGAACCGCTCCTCAGGCGAGGTTTGCGAGAAATGGCGGAGAAAGGGGAAAGGGAGGGGAGTTCGTGCCATGAGCACAGCCCGCCCCTCGCTGCGATTGGCTGATTCTGCCGTCACTCCTCGTTCTCGCGCACTGATTGGGCAGCGCGGGGACAAGCCCGGCCCCGGAGCCGCCGCCAGGGCGATGCTGGGAAAGGAAAGGCGCCATTTTTGGAGCATCTCTGCGGGTCCAGTCAGCGTCGGATTTTAATATTGGCACATTTTTTCTGCAATAAGCAGGTTTTTGCCTCTTTGTGAAACACACATGTAAAGACAAAAAGCCCCGGGACAGTTCTCTTTCCCTTCCAGCCTCTCACACAGTAACACCAGCCCAGGCCCCTCCACTTTGCCCGGGCCGGGCAGGGGCAGGCGGGCTCTGACTCAGAGCTCAGGAAGCTGCCGGGCCCCGTTTCCAGCCAGGGACCCCGATATCCAGGGAAAGGAAAGGCAAGGCCCGTTGCTCACATCCCTGCCCCCCGGCACGGCCGCGGCTCGGCAGAACCCTGCCCTGCCCCGGCCCGGAGCGGCTCCGAACGGCCGGGCCCGCCCCGCTGCCCACGGGCCTGGGGGAAAAACAGCTGAGCCCCGTTCTGGCAAGGCCCCACAGCCTTGTCTGCTGGGCAGGGTGGAGGAAGAACCCCCGGCCCGCGGCTGGAATTGAGCGCAGCGGGCGCCGGAGAACAGCCATGAAACCAGAAACTCATCAGCGCTTCTCTGACTAAACCCTGCAGTCCTCACCCTGCCCCCAGCGTGGCCTGGAAAGACTCTTTATTGTAAATAACTCAACAGCCCCACCTGGAAAAAATCACAAAACCCTCTGCTGCCCGGGCAAGGTATTAACTCTTTCAATGCCCAGAATAAAACTTTACAGATACAGTATTCTCTCTCCTAAATAAATTTAAAAAAAAAAAATATTATTAAACAGAGAAACAATATAAAAACACTAAAATCAAACAAAAAGAGATGTCAAATCCTAAATAAAGAAAGAAGTAAAGTTGTGAACTAAAATCTCCCTTTTTTTTCTTTTTTAACTATGGGGAAAAATCTCTTATTTCCCTATAACACATAAAAATACTATGAAGTGAATATGACTGTTCTAACTATATCTATAACTAAATAGAAACAAAAGCTTTAATATTAAAGTAAGCAAATGTTTAAATTTCTTTAATCCTCTAAATTAAAATAATAAAAAAACCACTGCTGTTCCCCCTCCCCCCCAAAAAAAAAGAAAAAACCCTCTGTTCTCAAAAATAAAGTAAGTTTTGTTTTAAATTGTTACAATCCCCTGAAGTGTGCCCCATACATTAAGATAATCCTCAGCAGAAGTTTTTCTCATAACTGTTAGTCTGAAAAAAGGGGTTTTAAATAATAATCAGGTTTTTGTTCTCCTGGATGGCTAATCACAGTAAGATCAAAACCAAAAGAAAATATTCTTGTGAAGATATCTTCATCGGCTGAAAAAAAGTCTCCTCTTTGTAGTAAATTAGTAATAGCTATTTGAAAGATGGTAAACCTACTGAGTTGTTTTTTGTATGTTTTTAGTATTAAAAATAAAGTAGTCTAAAGATCTATTCTCTTTTTTTTTCCCTTATAGTTTCTAGTAATAAAATTTCTCTTTATAGCATTTAAAGTTAAACCTGTTTTTTGTCTTCTTCCTAATCCTGCCTCACAACAATGTATTGTAAATTAATAAACCAAAACCACTACATCCAACCTCAGTGATTCCAGGATTTTGATTTCCTATTGCCCAAGGGTGTCTTCCGCAGCCAAATGCTGATGGACTGGGGCAAAGAACAAGATTTTGGAGACAGTGGAGCAGAAACCCCTCCAAAAAAGGTTCTTCCCTCCCACCCGAGCACATGAATCCTCAGCTCACACAGACATGGAAATGCTTTTCTTTGGGCCTTGATTTGCTTTGCTTTTGATTTCTCTTCATCACTTTAAAACGTCCAATACTGAGGTAAAAATAAAGACACTGAACTGAGACATGGGTGGGGACAGAGACATGGCAGGACACAGACATGGAGAGTGACATGGAGACAAATGGACATGGAGGGGGACGTGGCCATTCATGGGGACATGGGGGGACATGGGCATGGATGGAGATGTGGGGGACAATGACAGGGATGGAAACATGGTGGGGACACAGCCATGGGTGGGGACATGGTGGGACATGGCCAGTGACACGTGGGGACATGGCCACGGCCGGTGCCATGGGGGGAACTTGCAGGGGCTGTGGGGGATGCTGGGTTTGAGGGAGTTGAGGGTTCCTGGGAGGCACTTGGGGCTTGCTGAGGGCTTTGGGGACCCCAGGCCGAGCGGCTCCGGCTGCGCTGGGAGACCCTGGCGGAGGTTCTGGGGCAGCTGAGAGGCCCCAACAGGGAGAGAAAAGTCAGACAGAGCTGTCCACCTACAAAACTGCACCCCAAAAATCCCATAACTCAGGGATTCCACCAGAAAGAAGCTTTCAAGAGGTGCTGGAATTGAGGGAAATGGATATGGGACCCCTAGAATGAGCAAGAGAGGCCTGGAAGCATCAAAAAGAAGCATGTGGGACAGGGGTGGTTATTGGGGGGCAGTGGGGAAATAGTGGAAGAGCAGGGAGAAAGAGGGGACTGGTACCACTAAGGAATTGGGCAGGGGACCGGGGACCCCCAAATTGCCTTGGGAGAGCTCTCACTTCTACTTTTTAGTCCAGCCTGCTCTCCGGCCCTTCTCCCACTCCTTCCTCAGCCCTTCTCCTCCTCCTCCTCCATCCCTTTTTCTTCTCTCCCAAGACCCAGTGCTCCCCCTTGGCCCCCTGTTTTCCCAACACCATCGCATCCTGCAGGAGGAGCTGGGATGGGGCCAGGGAAGGTCGGGCTGGGGCAGCACTGGGCTCTTGGCCCAGCCTGACTGCCTCCCATGCGTCCCTTGCAGGTTGTGAGGGTCCCGGCACCTTTGGGGTTGGCGTGGTACCATGTTGGGGTTCAGGTTCCTCCCAAGGCCCCCCAGAGAGGGGTGAGGTGAGAAGGGGGGACATGACCTTTCCTGGGGGTGCCCATTCCCAATCCATGTCAGGGCCCGTTCTGCCCCCCCCAATCATGGCTTCCCCCATGGGGTCTTTCCACCTCCTTCCCCACTGGCCCCCAATAAACAAGGACCAGACGAACTGGGAGCTTTTATTGGCAGTACTGGGAGCAGCTGTTCAGGGGCAGAGTGACACCGGGCTGGGGGTGCCCACGGGGAGCACACACGTTCACCCTCTGGTCCCCAGGCAGGTGAGCTCCCAGCACCACCAGTACCACCAGTACAGCCCCAGCTCCCCCAACACGCCCCATCCCCAGCGCCGGGCGGTGCCTCCAGCCCCAAAGCAGCCGTGCTGTGCCATGGGGGGGTCCCTGCTGCCCCACCCCATGGGGCACTGGGAGCACCAGTCTGGACCAGTTCGGAAAGTAGGCAGGTGGCATCAGAACCCATTGAAGTGGATCCGTCACAAGATGTTTAGAAGCCCCAAAATTGGCGGAAAGCATCAGGATATTCCCTAATAGGGGCTTCCCATGTCCTTCCCTGTGGGGCTCCACTCCAATGTCAGAGCTTGTTGGAGTGTGTAAAATAGAAGCCTTGTCTGAGTCCCTCAGAGAAAGAGAATGCAGGGCTTGAATTAAAGCCTTTATGGAAATTAAAATATATTAAGCCACACAGACATGAAGTAGAAGTGTAAGTTTGAGTTTTAAGTAAGTATGAATATTATAACATCACAGTGTCCTAGGTTACAATGTAAAGATATGCCCAAAAGTATGTGTTCTATCACCAGCCACTGAAACCAGCCGGGGCAGTAATTCTTATCTCTGTGGGAGATATCCTCTGCTAATGGGCCATCTGTTAAAAACCAGGTGGAGCTGTGTTCTTTATCCTTCCCATGACCCATCCTTCCTCCAGGAAGATATCTTCTGTTAATGGGCCATTGAGTCCCACTGCATGACTGATAAAACCACATCATCCCATTGTGAAATGCTCCACCCAATGGGAGGAGCCAAAGACTTCCTGCTGTTTTAATGCTGAACAGGGTTTATGGTGGATATGTTTGCACAAATCTGGGCCTTGTATGTGTGCATCAGCCAAAAATTATATTTAGTTGCTCTGTTTCGCTATTGAGTTATTGCTGCATATTTTGCTCTCCGTTCACACGCTTCTTTCTCATGCCAGCTGTTTTTGTGTATTTCTCAGTTTAGAGCAGTGTTTATAAAAGGTGCACCATATGCGAAAATTTTAGGAGTATTTCAATAACTGGTTTGAAACCCCCCAAGGCCTCTGGAACATAAACTATGCTAAATCGGGAGAGAAGAAGTTGAAAACACAGAATACAAAGATTAGAAAATTCAAGATAACAGGATGTGACGAAGACCCTGAAGACCACCAATTATGGACTTTCAGGGGTTTAGATGGGTGGTGGATCAGTATCTAAAATTACCAATTGTAGAGTATGCCACAAGTGGGTAAGTGTTCTCGAAGTATATAATTAGGGTGAATTATAAACAATAAATTGGCTTCTGCAAAACCATATTGATTTGGTGTCCAGTAGTCCATTTTTTTTCCATCATTTGGTGGCCTCGACAATGATATATTGTACACATCGTCTTTAGACTTAGGCTCTGAAGGGGGTCCTCAGAGCAAAAAACGCAGGAAGCCCAGTTGTGAGCTGCTGCCGCGGGACTGCAACAGCGGAGGTAGGAGTGCGACTCTGAAGAGAATCCGAAGAATATCAGAGAGAGAGAAAACTCTGGAGAGTGGCTCGGAAGGAAGCTGGCAGGAGCACAGGGCAGAGAGGCATTCCCAAGAAAAGCTCCGAGAGAAAAGCGTGTGCAGTGCAGCGAAGAACTGCAGTAAAAGGTGAGCAGCTGGGGCTAGAGGAATGGAGAAATTATTATTGAAAGGAAAGTAAGACGAACAAAGTTAAATATCCTCCAGCATATCCTCTCTGAGAGAGCAGTCAAGTACGACCCAGAGGGTTTAAAAAGACCATTTAGATGGGGTCAGGAAAAAGGATTTATTTCGGATGACCCTGCGGCTGCGTTTCCGACCTTTGTGCGAGAGTTCTTTGCGGGGGAAGGTACAGTTATTCCGTCCTTACCATGGGCAGTCCCTGAAGCAGAGTCGCGGGCTCCGTGGGTGGCCTCAGGCAATGACAGCGCGGTCTCGCAGTCCATGTCGGAACCTGACAAAATGGAAATAGCCGCCTCTCTGCCTCCACTGGCTTTGGGTTTGCCTACAGGGTGTCCCACAGTATCCCCTGAAGAGTTAACAGCAGCCCTGGGAGGACAGGTTTATCCTCTGCTGCCATCTTCGCTGCCCGATTCATCAGAGCTCAGTCAGAGCAGGCATCCAAATGTAGATTGCGAGTATTCACATGCAGAGCGATCAAGGTGCTCAGAAGCACAAGAGCACGAGCAGTGAGAGAGAATTAGCAGAACTAAGGACTTTGGTTCACCAACAGATCAAAGAGAGACAAAAAACCCAACTGCTTCTGATGGCAGAAGGAGGAGGGGCAGTGATTTGATCCCAAGAGCTGCGTGTGGCGGTGCCAGTCTCTCGGGCCGCGGTGCCGGCGGAGGCCGCCAGGTTCGGCTCTCGGGAGGGAGAGGTCCCGAGGGAAAGTCTGTTGGTTTCGGCCTGTGCTGAGGAATGCGAAGAATGTCGGACCCTCCATTTCGGTCTGGTGGTTTGGAGCGTGTGCAGCAGAAGAAAGGGGAGGGGAGCCCAGGCCCGAGAGAGACGAGAGCGCTCTGGACATGGGGGTTGCTACCCCGGACATGATGCTGGGGAAGAGGTCTTTTCTTTTTCTGGCCCGATGCTCGGTGGTGCCAGCATGGGCTGCGGTGTTCCCCGCGGTACTGCAGTCTCACACCCCTGACACACAAACAAAAAAACAAAAAAACAAAAAAAAAAAAAAAAAAAAAACAAAAAAAAAAAAAACAAAAAAAAAAAAAAAAAAAAACAACAACAACAACAAAAAAGTGATTAGTGCCATCAGAGAGGCAGCCTGGATAAAAGATGCATATACAACTAGAAAAGAAAAAAATCCTGAAAATGGCACGTGTCTCGCAGATAATTACACCAAGAGATGTTAAAACACATAAAAAAGCTGGCTATGAATACAACAAATACAACATCAATAAACCATGAGTTTGCCTATTACAAAATCCGTAAATTCACACCATGCAATCAATAGTGTTAATTATCACTTCAGTAGAACAAAAAGCACACTTAAGATAACTCAGTTAATCAGTATTAATACCAAACATAAATGAAACATTGTCTAAACTTATTGATACTGAAACTTAACAAAAATGAGATCTAACAGAATTAACTTAATAGAACTTAGCCTTAGTCAATCTTA
>JAREIS010002106.1:0-33546 GCA_030060385.1 Muscicapa striata striata | reverse complement strand
CCGCCCCCCATCACAGGGGAACAGGGCCTGGGATCGAGTTGGTCTGAAACTTTTGATGATGTTTGTTTAGGAGATAGAAGAGCTACTTTGTTATTACTGTCTTAGGAATTGATCAGAGGATCTTTAAGTGAGCCACTTACTAATTCTGAAAAAGACAGAGACTCTTCACTGACTTCTCGATTGAGTCACAATATATTGCAAATTGCCGTGATTTTTTCAAAAGCACAAATCCAGGACGCCGTCCCCACCGTGCCCCAGCCGGGGAGAGCGGCTCGGGGCCCGGCCGGCAGCACCGCCTTTGGTGCCGCTCGAGAGCCCGTGTTTTGTGAGCGCAGGGGCCCTGGTTAGGTAAGTCTGGTCAGAAGAAAGCCCGAGGGAGCCTGGCCGAGGCTGCTGGAGCCGGCGCAGCCCGTGCCCGCCCCACGCCGTGTTCAAAGCAATCCCTGGAACGGAGCCCCCCTTCCCACCCGCGCGGCAGCTTCACCGCGGCTGCTGTGGCTGCTCGAGGAATTCCCAACCCCCACACAACCCATGCGGGAAACAGTGTTTGAAAAGAGGAGGGGAAAGGGGAGGGGAGGGGCAGGGCAGCACAGGTATGTCCAGCCCGTGTTCCCCTGTGATGGGGGCGGTTCGGGCATGTCCAGCCCGTGTTCCCCTGTGATGGGGGCGGTTCGGGCATGTCCAGCCCGTGTTCCCCTGTGATGGGGATGGGCCAGGCGCAGCCGCTCCGCTCCCCGTCCCTGTTTCACTCCCAGAGGCTCAGTCAGCCCCCCGCCGCTACCCCGTGTCATGCACGAGTCCAGGGCTGCAAAAGAGGAGGGAGCTGCTTTTATTTACATTCTTGGGGACAAACGGAGTGAGGGAAGGTGATAACAGATTCAGTTCTATTTTCACGGTTCTTGTATGTAAAGTTAAAGGTGTTTCTTTTCTTCGTTGTTGTCCCAAAGATTCAGGTTATGCTGAAATATTTGGAATGGTGAAGGTACAGAACATTTTATATTCTATTTGAATAGATATCACCTATATTTTGTGATTTGTTGTTGCTCAGATATGAGTGGACACTTGTCCAAATATCAACATTGAGTTTTAATTTTTCTATAGTTAATGATTTTTAAAAACTTAGCTTCTAAGTCTTTGTAATGCTATCATTATGAATTAATAAGTTTTGAATTTGTTTAAAGAAGAAACTTGCAAATTTATGCCTTGTAGATTTATTATCAGTATTTGAGCTTTCCCTTCAAATCAAATTGTAATACATTTCTATTTTACATTTTTCAAATTATCAATGAAATACTTCATGAACACAAATCAGAACCATTTCTAGGACCATAATTTGAACTATAAAATTTAATTTGAGCCAAATTTCCTTCATATATATTGGAAAAAACAGTATTTATCTCTAAGCTCGGTTTTTAATGCTTAAATTTAATTTCCATATTTAATTTCAAAATCATTGTATTAAGAGTATGAATTCTGTATTACAGAATGATTTTGATTTCTGTTTTATTGTTTAACCTGAATTCTTTCAACATTCCAAGCAGATTTTAGAAAGTCTCCAGACATGCCCTTGAATCAAATGTATGAAGATAATTAGTTAAGTTGTGAATTTAATATTCCTTTGTTTTCTTTTTTTTATTAATTCTCTCTCTTTTTTAGCAGTTCTCCTATGACCTGACCCTGTGCTGTCTCATGATTTTAAGTATTTTTCAGAGTTCCAAAAGAATTATCTGAGTTTCATTGAAAGTCTCTTCTGAATTTCTAGTTGTGTGGTTTTCCCCAGTTGTTATTACAGAAGCACTCCAGCAGCCTGCCATGTTCAAAGCATCTCATCCTAAAGAAAAACTTCAGAGAGAACAAGCTGCTGAAGGAGTTTGATTTCTTTCTCACCCTGAAATGTTTAATTGTAGCTTTTGTTCTTAAGAGTCTTGCTTTTTAATAAAAAGGTGTCGGAGGTTCTCTTCCAATTAGAATTTAGGCAGAGGCCAGGCCTTAATTCTACCTGGAAGGGAAATATTGTGTAAACCCAGGTGTTTCCTGCATCAAAATAATGCTCCAGTTGTTTTGACAATTTGACCCTATCAATATGGCAGCTGAAGCTAATTTTGGGGTGAATTTGATGCTCATTTTCTAGACATGAACATCAAATTCCTCATTGAATGAAGGCTTGTCAGCTGTTGGCAGACTCTGGGGTGATGACACAGTTTATAAGGATTGATGATTATCTAGATTTATAAATGTATGTCTATTATTTAAAGTATTGTTGATTGTTGTATGGTGTTTTACTTGCAGAAGTTTGTGAACTTTTTTTAAGTGGTGGAATCAGTAGTATTGTAGAATTTTTTGGTTAGATAATAGTCTAAGAAAAATATGAGGTTCAATTATGTGTTATGTTTATGCTTTTGCTTTGTTTGGTTTTAGTATTACAGATTTGTCAATTAGCCAACTTAAAGTAAATGCTTAAGTAACTTTAGTTAATGTATTGTTTAAATACCATATGTCTGTCCAACACATCCCCAGAAAAACTCCTTTTCACTTGTTTAGCTCTCCTTGTAGTTATATTGTTAATGCAAATCTGTGTGTGCTTTGCCATGATTACCCATTTGTTCCTGAATGAAGCAGGTGAAGTTTTGCTCTGATGACTGGGTGAAAGGAGCAGGGCTGGCCAAGACCCTCCTGAAATAGTCAAGGGCAGGGCTGGGTTGGCCTCTGTGTTTGCCACCCAGAAGATTTTTAGCTCTGCTGCTGGCTGCAATCCAGCAGGCGTTGAGCGGTGGGGACACACGCTGTGCCAGCCCTTGATGAAAGGGATGAGCTTCTCTGCTACCAGAGGGCCACCAGGAGGAGAAAATGGGCCAAGTAGCCTGCAAGTGATATGAGTCTCAGAATGGCTGAGTTTGGATGGTTTGTTTAGTGGATTGGAATTCAGCATCCTGGATGAAAAAGTTTTTTGGTGCTAATCATGGTGCCTTGTTTTCTCCATGCATTTGAAAATTGATTAATAAGTCTGTTAAGGGAATCTTTATGGTTCTAAGAGGAGGGGGAGATGTTGGAGTCAGTGAGTCAGGGGTCTCTGAATTCTTCAGAGAGAAATCAGAGTGCAGGGATTGAATTAAAGCCTTTGGATGGACTGAAGTATATTAAGCCACTCACACATAAAGTAGACATTTAAGTAGAAGTAAATCAGTAATTTTAGGATAAGTTCTAACGCTTTTAGTAAGTGAAAGGTTTCAAATGCCACAGTAGCAGTGAGTGTTCTAGTGAAGGTTGAAACATACTGATATGTTCAGTGGAGGCTCCAGGCCCACAGTTGTAGACAGTGCTTATTCATAATAGAGTTTCAGTAAGAATACTGCTTACATTTTTCAGATAGAACAAGGTAGGTTGTATGCGTAGTTCTATACATAACCTGGTGCGCTAAGAAACTAGAATTCTAATAGGTTAAGGAGTGGTGGTCTGAGTTTGCATCTCAGCTTGTTGGAAAA
Source organism: Muscicapa striata striata (assembly GCA_030060385.1). NCBI lineage: Eukaryota > Metazoa > Chordata > Aves > Passeriformes > Muscicapidae > Muscicapa > Muscicapa striata. The sequence goes on along the minus strand of JAREIS010002106.1, from coordinate 30,064 downwards.
ATCCTATATAACAATATGCATTTGGGAGAGCTGTTGCTTTTAGCCATTCCCCTTCTAGCCACAGGCTTTTAGCCATTGGCTTCTGCCAGGGCTTTTAGCCATTGGCTTATTGCTACTTGCTTTGCCATTGCTTTTTGCCATTGCTGCTCTGCTTGCCATGTGAGACTGATGTGCTTTGTAATAAGATGCGCTTTGTAATAAATAACCTTTTTAACTATTAGCTGCTTTGCTTATTTAAGATAACCCGACAAAGTAGGAGCCTATGGAGCTCCAGAGTAGGTGCTTAGAGCACCTGGAGGTCCAAAGAACTCCATAGGCAGGAATCTCTTCTCGGCTATTAGGAGGACCACATACCTTGTCCCTGTTAGCACCCAACAAAACCTTAATTGAAGAATGGGCTCATAAAAACAATTTGACTAACAAAATTCAAAAGAGAAGTGCTGATGATTTAAACCTAAATTGTAATTACGAAATTTTTCATTGGGCCAAGTCAAAAAGATTTGCTGTGTCCCTGTTTCTTTCCATGGGCCGCAGCAGCCAAAGCCCTGGGTGAATTGGGCCACCCAGAGTGCTGGGTGGTCAAACAGGTGAATTTAACATCCACTGCCATCAGCTCCCTCCTAGAAGATGAGGAAATTACCAGGCAGGCCAACTCCAAAATCGTGCAGCCTTACACTTCCTCCTGCTGCTGCATGGATATGAGTGCCAGGAATTTGAAGGACTTTCCTGCATGAGCCTGACCTCAAAAGCTCCCAACATCTGTGCAATGAGAAGCTTGATCGGACAAGTGAAGCAAGAATCAGAGCATTTGTTCAGTGGAATTTTAAAAGGCTGGGGACTTATGGAGTGGTGGACTTCAATAGTTTAAAACAATTATGTTGTTTTTTGTTGTTCTTTTCCTTATAGTGTTGGTGTTCAGAGTTCTACGTAGCTTAATTTTCAAAGCTATTAACGGCCTAATTCCTACTTCCTCAGAAGCCAACCACATAGAGTTGGCAAACCAAAAGCAATCTAACTTGCCCACAAATGATAAGTGGTGGGCAAATTCATATTCTGAATCAGAATAAACCCGATGCATTTCTTTTAACTTTTAACTTTATTCAACAAAAAAGAGGGAGATGTATTGCACTAAGTTGTGGTTTGTATATTGTACTGAATAATTTGTTCTGTACTCCCCCCGGTCTGTGGAGTTGGTTCAGCCCTCCCTTCACCCCTTTCCACCGGCTGGATCCCCTTGGTTATGGTTCGGTTTCTCCCCTCCCCTCTGCCTAAGTTTAAAATTCCCCACCATACTTGGTTCTGCCTCTCTCTGTTCCCTTGGAATCTGTTCAGGAATAAACTGCTGGACAATATGCCGGGAAAAGGAGCCTGCTTTGTCCATGTGAGTTCCACATTTTCCCCTGGTCCAGAGCTAGCCAGCTGGTCCCAGCGGGACCGGAGAGAATAAAGAACCCACAGGGATGAGGCTCAGCCGCAGCCCCATTCCTAATTTCTCACAGTCTACTCCTCTATACAGAAACTCCTGAAAATCAATCAGAGGCACATTAAAAACTTCTTGTGTGGGCCCCTGAGGGCCGCAGGGATTCCTTATGAACTCCCCTCCCGTCAGTCCCTCCTGGGCAGTGCTGGGCATTAACGCAGCTCCTGGGGCTGTCCCGGCACCAGCTGCTGCCACAGGGCATGGGCTTGTCACACTTGGGTATTAAACACGACAAATCTGGGGAGGGGCACAGCCCTAGAAACCAGGACTTTGCCCTCTGGAGCTTGGAGCTGCACGAGGGGGATAAAGGATCCCCTGCACACACCGATTCCCCCGGCAGCAGCTCTGCCCTGCCAAGAACGGGGCTGTGTTTGGGAGAGGGAGGATGGCTGGGATGGCGTCTGTCATGAGACAGCCACACGTTGGGATGAAGAGCTTGGGGAGATCCGGTTACTGAGGAGGTTTTGGAGCACCTTGCAATCCTGAAGGATGAGTTACTGGGAGGGGGAAGTCACCTGGCTCTTGTCGAGTTATTCATGGGTCTGGGTCTTCAAAGAGACAAGAGCAGTTGTTGGTTGCTGTAAAGTTGTTTATTGCAGAAGTACATCAGTCTTGAAGACAAAGAGTTCAGAATATTCAAGTCCAGGCTAAAGGCTTTTGGCATGGAGTCCTGGATAGAAGAAGCAGCAGCAGCAGCCTGGCATTTCTTCTGCTTCCAGGTGATGATGAAGATGGTGGTCTCTCACCCCAGTACAGGGGTTTTTATTTGTAAACCATCCAATGAGCTAAAAACATGAACCTAACACACTCCTTCTAACCTACTAGAATCTTAGTACGGTCAGAATTTACATATATAGTTCTATCAATTCCTGGTTCTATCTGTTTTATCTATGAATGGTTCTATTTGTTCTATGTAGAAAAATGTAAGCAATGTTCTTGCTACGTTTTCATTACGTCTGTGTTCTGGTTTGAAAACAAAACCAGTGAATAATTTCAAGTTAGAAGTACAATTGAATAGGAAAAAGAAAAATACATGCAATAGTACAAAAGAAAACCACTGAGAGAGTCAGAAAACAACCTGACACCTCACTGGTTAGGGTGGTGGTAGCAGTCCAGATAAAGTGGTCTTGTTGAAGTAGGGATCCTGTAGAAAGGTCCAGTAGCTCTTGTCCTCTGGAGACCAGTGGGTAAGGGCTGTTTTGGTATTCCAAATCTTAATTTTGATCTTGGTAAGAAATACTTGGCTCCTCCCCCTGGGTGGAACATCTCACAATGGGATGATGTAATTTTACCAGCCATGCAGTGGGACTCAATGGCCCATTAACAGAAGATATCTTCCTGGAGGGAGGATGGGTTGTGGAAAAGATAAAGAACACTGCCCCATCTGGTTTTTAGCAGACGGCCCATTAGCAGAGGATATCTCCCACAGAGATAAGGAACACTGTCCCATTTGGTTTCCACAGTTCATGAAGATGGTAACAGAATACATACTTTAGGGCACATCTTTACATTGTAACATAGGGCAGTCTGGGGCTAAGTTTCTGAACTTCTAACTAGACTTTAGGGCTTTTAACTCTCTTAAGGCACTTACAGTATATTCTTACTTAAAACTAAAACTTCTACTTCATATCTATGTGACTTAATAATATTCCTACTTACTTAAAACTAAAACTTACACTTCTACTTCCTGTCTGTGTGGCTTAATATATTTTAATTTCTCTAAAGGCTTTAATTCAATCCCTGCATTCTACTCTCTCTCTGAGGGACACAGAGAGGCTTCTATTTTACTCCAACAGGCTCTGACATTGGAGTGGGGACCCACAGGGAAGGACATGGGGAGCCCATATTAGGAAAGATCCTGCTTCTTTCTGCCAGCTTTAGAGGGTCATAAATGGCTTTGGGGGTTTCCCAGTTAGTTTATTGGCGGAGGTGACCCCTTCTTTGGCAGAATCCTGATGCTTTCCACCAATTTCAGGGGTTCTAAGCGGCTTCTGGTGAACTCACTTCCATGGGTTCTGATGCCCCCCCACCCACTCTTCCAACTGGTCAGGACTGGTGCTCCCAGTGCCCCATGGGGTGGGGAAGCAGGGACCCCCCCATGGCACAGGGTGGCTGCTTTGGGGCTGGAGGCACCGCCCGGCACTGGGGATGGGGCGTGTTGGGGGAGCTGGGACTGTACTGGTGGTACTGGTGGTGCTGGGAGCTCACCTGTCTGGGGGCCAGAGGGACTCAGGTGAATGTGTGTGCTCTCACAGGGACCCCCAGCTTGGTGTCACTCTGCCCCTGAACAGCTGCTCCCACTATTCCCAATAAAGCCCCCCAGTTTGCGTGGTCCTATTTATTGGGGGCCAGTGGGGAAGGAGCTGGAGGGACCCTGAGGGAGGAGCTATGACTAGGAGAGAGGGGAGCAGAATGGGCACTGGCATGGATTGGGAATGGGGACCCCCAGGAATGATGAAGTTCCCCCTTTCTCACCCCGCTCTGGGGGGCCTTGGGAGGAACCTGAACCCCAACACGGCACCACGCCACCAAAAGTGCCGGAAACCCCCTCAGCTGCAAAGGGAATTTGGTGAGGGGGCACATGGGGGCACCCAGACTGGGCCAAGAGCCCAGCACTGCCCCAGCCTGACCTCCCCTGGTTCCAACCTGGCTCATTCCACAGGATGCAACGGTGTTGGGAAAATGGAGAGAAGGGGCCAAGGGTGGGCATTGGGCCCAGGGGGAGCAGGAGGAGGGATGGAGGAGGAGGGCAAAGGAAGGAGCGGGGGAAGAATCAGGAAAAAATAGGAAGAGGCAGGACTAGAAAGGAGGAGGAGTGAGACCCCTAACAATGCAATTTGGGAATCCCAGCCGCCTCCCCTACTCTTTGGGGGTCCCATCTTCTCTTTTGCCATGTTCTTCCAACTCTTCCCCACTGCCCCCCAATCCACCACCCCCATCCCATATGCTTGATTTTGGGGGTTCCGGGACCCTCCTTCTTAGTCTGGAGGTCCCATACTCCCTATCTCACAATTCAGGGATATCATTGCCGCTTTTTCCTGGGAGGAATGCCTGAGCTTTGGGACTTTTGGGGTGCAGTTTTGGAGGGGGACAGCTCTGTCTGGCTTTCCCCTCCCTGTTGGGGCCTCTCAGCTGCCCCTGACACCCTGGGGGTGCTGGGATTTCCCTCCTGGGGACAAGGACGTTCATTCCCTTCCAGGAGCCCAATGCCCGGCTGGGGCTCCAGGGCAGGGGGTCCTTGAGCAGCTGCCCCAGAACCTCCGCCAGGGTCTCCCAGCGCAGCCGGAGCCGCTCGGCCTGGGGTCCCCAAAGCCCTCAGCAAGCCCCAAGTGCCTCCCAGGAACCCTCAACTCCCTCAAACCCAGCATCCCCCACAGCCCCTGCAAGTTCCCCCATGGCACCGGCCGTGGCCATGTCCCCACGTGTCACTGGCCATGTCCCACCATGTCCTCACCCATGGCTGTGTCCCCACCCTGTCATTGTCCCCCACATCTCCATCCATGTCCCCACAAATGGCCAAGTCCTCGTGCATGTCCATGAGTCCCCATGTCACTCACCATGTCTGTGTCCCATCATGTCTATATGCCCCATGTCTCCACCCATGTCTTAGTTCAGTGTCCTTATTTTTAGGGTTGGATGCTGTAAAGGGGTGAAGACAAATCAAAAGCAAATCAAGTCTAGAAGAAAAGCATTTCCTTGTTCATGCCAGCTGAGGATCCATGTGCTTGGGTGGGAAAGAACCTTTTCTGGAAGGGTTTCCACCTCATTGTCTCCAAAATCTTGGTCTTTGCTCAATCCATCATCATTTTCCTGCAGAAGACACCCTTTCCTAACAGAAAATTAAAATTGTGCAATCACTGAGGCTGGAAAAGACCTCCAAGACCATTGAGTATTCCTGGAGGCCACCAGAAGATAGGACTGAAGACAAAAGATTTTCTTGGGTTGAAAGCAAACAAATACGCTCTACCCAAGAAATTCCCATGTTGGTTTGTGTTCTGATGGATGTTCCTGCCCCTGTGTTGATCCAGGTGCCCATAGGGAGACAAGGTCATGTAGAGCTCCCCAGCCAGGTGTCTTCCCAATACGGATCACCAGGGCTCTGCCCAACGGGGGTCACTGGGGATCATCCAACACCGATCCTCCCATGGGGGATGGAGCTGGAGCAGAGCACGAAGCTCTTCCCACACTCGGGGCACTCACAGGGCTTCCCTTAGTGGTGTCTCCGTTGGTGTTGGGTCAAGTTAGAGCTCTGTGAGAAGCTCTTCCCACACTCAGGACACTCGTAGGGCCTCTCCCCAGTGTGGATGCGCTGGTGTTTGCTCAGGTTGGAGCTGAACCCAAAGCTCTTCCCACATTCCAAGCAGGTGTAGGGCCGTTCCCCTGTGTGGATCACCTGGTGCTGCATCAGCTGGGAGATGTCTCTGAATCCCTTCCCACATTTCCCACACTCATATGGCTTCTCCCCTGTGTGGACGACCTGGTGTTGCTTTAGGTGGTTCTTCTGTCTGAAGCCCTTCCCACATTCCTCACACTCATAGGGCTGTTCACCAGTGTGGATCCTCTGGTGCTGGCTTAGTCTGGAGCTGTAGCTGAAGCCCTTCCCACATTCCCAGCACTTGTGGGGCTTCTCCCCTCCATGAGGCTTCTCCACCAGCTCTGAGCTCTGCCTGCATCTCCGGCCGCCTTCCCGGCTCAGGGAGGGTCTTTCCTCCTCGCAGCTCCCTGGGCTGGGTGTGCAGCCCCTCCTCCTGAGGGATATCTGGGGCTTTTCTACCTCTGCCATCTGCTCATGCCTTGGGAATGCAAAACCTAGTTCAGGGAAAAAAACGAGAGTGCATTGGGCTTGGGATTCCTTCTTGCCTAAGTTCATCTCCAGAAGACATAGAGGAAAAATCCTCCAAACATCAAGACACAGATAAAAAAACTCCCCAAACATCAAGATTCAGCCAAAATCCCCTCCAGAATATTTCCAGGCCCTGTGGAAAACCAAAGCACCAACATATAGCCCAGTAAAGCTCAGCAACACCAACATTCACCCACCTGAACACTGTGGATCCCCCTCCCAGTCACCTGCTGCATGTGGGGGGAGCAACGTTCCTGGGGCTGGGGGGGAGGCCACAGGTACAGGGAGGGGTGGAACCTTGTGCTGCTTCCTGTTCCTGCTCCTACTCCTGTGTCCCGACTCTTCCCACATTCCTCTTCCTCCTACTATTCCTCCTTCTCCTGCACAATCCCACCTTCTCATCTGATATGCCTCGTTGAGATTTTTGACTAAGCAAAAGGAAATGTTTACCATCAAAGCCTTCTCAGTCTGTTTCAATTGTGGCCAGATTGAAACTTGACTGACAAGGAAAGAAAATTATAAAATCCAAATATTTCAGAGTTAAAAATGAATATAAGCCGTTTTGACTAGCTGATTTAGCTTCATAAAAACTAAAACCTTTTCCTTTGGGATAAACATGATGAATCTTATCCAGAGAAATTCTCCTAAGTTATCATTTAAAGGAAAACTCCTCAACAGCATTAAGCACTAAAATTGGCTTGTAACATATGGGTAACTATAATTCTCACCACATTGAGGTAATTCAAAAGTGCATGTTTTGTTCCTGTTCTAATTTCTAAAAACAAAGAAAGCGGGAGAAAGGACAGATAGAAACACTTGTGTTCTTAATTGAAACAGTTTTAAGTTAAATGGTTTGTTTTTTTAAATAAAACAAAGAAAGGGGGAAATGAATAAAGGAATAAAGGAAATATGTATGTTCTTATTAAAATGGTTTTAAGTTACTTGTTTTTAAAAATTTTAATGGTTTTGAATGAAACGGTTCTTGTTTGATGTTGAATTGTAATGCTATAGTTACTGAGCATTGAGCCTGTAACATGGCAAGCTAAAAATTATGATGTTAACAGTTTTCTAAATAAAACACCACAACTCCAATGACACATCAAGGACATCAATAACTTGGAATACTAAGCTTATAAAACTCAGTAACAAAAATTTAATTTTTTAATTTTTACCTGAAAAAGGCTGAATTGTGGCAGTGAATATTGCAGCTTTTCTGAAAGATGCAATTTGAAACCCAGCCAGCCTGTTAAGCAGGCAGGTACCTGGGTGAAAACCCCAGCTCATCTATTGGACCTTAAGTGCTAATGTATCAGTGATCGAGAAAATGAATGACAGAAATTGTACCTACCTCACAGAGTTACAGGACATTGAAATAACAGAGTTGTTTGCTTACAAAATACTTTCCTGTTTACAAATTGTTTTCCTAAGTTGGAATTTTGCACAGTTCTAAAGCTGAATAGTTTATTAAGTTAAAATTTTAAAAAAGAAGAGATTTAAAGTTTTATGGTTATAGAGTTAAGTTATAATTTTATTTTTAAGCAGTTAAATTGTGATATGTGAAACCTGAAGGTAGTAAATTTACCCAACCACTCCTGAACATAAGCACTTCAGGTACATGGAACTCACAATATCTAAGAAAGCCAAAATTATTAAGCTAGGTAAAAGCCTCATTCAAACTGAATTTCTGCTGTCAATGTCATCTTGCATACAAACGGGCCCTTGCAGGTAAGATAACAGAGAACAAGCTGCATATCTGAATTTTGAATTTTTTTCTCTTCAAATTAATAAAAAAGAAACAGGGAATCAACACAGTACAAGATGGCTTGTTCCTGGGAAACTGATTTGGCCATACATGGGAGAAGCAGCCTGGTCTGATAGACAGGCCTCTAGAGAACAATGACAGGACAGATTCAGAACCAGACAGGGATTTGGCCAAACGAGTTCCAGCCTCAGCTGCAGAAGCTACTGCTCAGAGAGCTGGGCAGTCTGAACTTTTAACCAATCAAAAGTGCTTGCCCAGGAATATTAAGAAGGGTATTTAAGGTGAAGTTGAGAACAATAAAGTGCTTTTTGTCACATGGATCATAGAGTGCCGTGTCTCTGCCGCCAACCCCATTCCAGTCAAAGTTACGACAGATCAGGGGGGCTGGGAAGAGTCAGCAGCCAGAGAGCTCTGAAAATCTCATCAGTGAGTGCAGTGGGATCTTCGGGGACTAAACATGGCAGGGCACCCATGGAGGGGAGAAAGGGAAAGCCAGGAAGGGCTCCTGGAAAAAGGGATGATGATCCCAAAATATCTCTGAATGGTCCCTTGGGAGCATGTTGAGATGTTGGAGTCAGTGAGTCAGCAATCTCTCTGAATTCTTCAGAGAGAAATCAGAGTGCAGGGATTGAATTAAAGCCTGTGGATGGATTGAAGTATATTAAGCCACTCACACATAAAGTAGACATTTAAGTACAAGTAAGTCACTAAGTTTTAGGATGAGCTCTAATGTTTTTAGTAAGTAAAAGGTTTCATATGCCAAAGTTGCAGTGTGAGTTCTAGTGAAGGTTGCAAAACATACTGATGTTCTCAGTACAGGCTCCAGGCCCACAGTTGTAGACAGCACTTAGACATAATAGAGCTACAGCAAGAATATTGCTTACATTTTTAAGAGAGAACAAGATAGGTTGAATGCATAGTTTATACATAACCTAGCATGCTAAGAAACCAGAATTCTAATAGGTTAAGGAGTGGTGGTCCAAGTTTGTGTCTTAAATTGCTGGGAAAATCCTACATAAGAGTATGTATTGGGAAGAGTTGGTGCTTCTTCTTGCCATTTGCTTTTGCTACTGCTTTTGCCATTGCTTTTCTGCTCGTCTTCTGAGACTGATCTGCTTTCTAATAAGATGTACTTCGTAATAAATAACCTTTTTAGCAACTATTAGCTGCTTGCTCATTTAAGACAACCTGACAAAGTTGGTGCCAAGAGCTCCGGAGGTTCATACCCTCACACTGAGGGAGTTTGCACATTCTCCCAGAGGTAATCAAGGACATGGACACCTGGGAGGGGGCAAAAAGGGAAGTCCAGAAAAGATTTAGACAGCAGGGGATGGATGCTGTTGGTGTGCTGGGAAGGGACTGGGTGAAGGGGAGTGTGCAAGAATATGGTTCAGGCAAGAAGCAGAGGAAGGGATCTATGTAATAAGAAAAATTATGATGGAAAAGAGGAGGAAGAGAAAAATTCTGAGGATGGGGATGTTTTTCAGCAGGCTCTTATCCTCAAAAGTTGCCAGCTGATCCAGATCCTTTGTATCCCCAGTTCCCAGGACAGGCAAACATGGAGGTCAGAATTCCAGGGGGTTTCTCTGTGCTGGGAGCGGCAGGAGCAGGCGCAGAGGTGAAAGCAAGAAGGGATGAGGAAAAGGCCAATGTGAAGGCAAAGGCCATGGCAGAGTTTCTACAGCCCCTGAGGGATGAACCCCAGGGCCCAAGGGGGCTCCAGCACCAAGGGGGTCTCAGATCCTCACACCATCTTGAACCAGGTTCCCTCCTCACACTGACACCATTCAGCACTTGATGTCAAAGATGCTTTCTGGGGATGCCCACTCACACAGGATGCTAAACTGTATTTTGCCTTGGAGTGGGAACAAGAGGTAGAAGGGAAAATGGCAAAGACATGGATGCTCCTTCTGCAGGGATGCAAGGAAGCACCAGCCTTATTGGGGCAAGCCTTGCAGAAAATATCACAAGAATTTACCCCATCCCCAGGGACTGGGTTAATGCAGGATGTGGATGACTTGCTCCAATCAGGAGGACAAGAAGTGGTAGAAGAAGCCTCTGTGAAATGGATGAATGTACAGGCTAAAAAGCATCTTGGAGTATTTGAAACAAAAGCACAAATGCTGGAGAAAAAGGCTAAATATTTGGGACATATTTTGACTGAATTTTGGGGCGTATTGACCCAGAGAAGGACCAGGGAATCTCAGAAGTAAGGTTACTCAGGACTAAAATGGAGCTGTGGCAATTCTGAGGATTAACAGGGAATTGCAGGACCAGGATTGAGGATTCCCTCTTCAAGCCAGAACACTATAAACCCAGATGGCCTCAATGTTGTGGTATGAACATGAGAAACAGCAAAACTTACGAAAATGAAATAAAAACAAAATTATTGTTGCCCTAGGCATAGCTTTTTCAGATTCAGAAATTAAATTTGAATTGTATGTGTGTATTGCATTTTTTGAAAATATTAAAATGAATGCTATATGTATAATGTTGAAAAACTTTGCTATATGAATATAGTTTCTTTTAGTTTTCCAATTAACAAAGCTTAAAAATAGCAGTGTAATAAATACATTTTTATTGGACTATAACATGGTGATATAAAAAGCTTTTCTTCGTGTAACTAACTCAGAGAAAGGTAGAAAAGAAAAGATAATCAGGAAATCCTTCAAATTCTTGGATTATGGGACACCAGACCCCCAGAGAAGGAAAAAAAGCAGATTTACAGGTTGGAGGGGAATGATTTTGAATCATGCATGAGGAGCCCCGAATATGCAACAGACTGAAGCATTTAAGGAAGTGTTTTCTGAGTTAGGGTGTGTTCTTGGCTAAAGGTAAAGCACACTGCTGTTACAACTCTGCTTTACTGTCTGTCTCCTATTGTCTTTTATTAAAATTTTAAGTATTTACCAGGAAAGTGAAATTCGTTTTTTAAGATGTGGATGTTACACAGGGTGATGCCAAAGGAATTTTGTGCTAAAATGTTTAACCCAGTGGCCAGAGTGGCCTCATTATCTGCAGAATTGTGCAGCCACAGATTTAATGGGAACTGAGGCCCAAAAACTGATGGCAGGAGGATCTCCTGTTGTTCAAGTCGGGCACCAAGTTAAAGCTTTGATAACCAAAAGAGCCTCTACATGGGTGACCAGTGCTCGGTGATTACAGAATGAAACTTGTTCAGTGGCACAGAAGGATTTAGAATTGAGGACAGGGGAAGGGTTTAACCCAGCCTCCTGTTTGAACAGCCTGCACAGGGGCTGGCAACAAACCCATGGCTGCATTCAAGGGACAGAGCTCCAGAGCCAGCACAGGAGAGATTGAGGAGACATTCCCTGGCCTGAGGGACAAAATGTGTTCATGGATGGGTCTGCAAGGGCAGAAGAAGGGAAAAGAGTTCCAAGACACGCTGTGATTAAGGAAAGGGAATTAGAGCAAGACTCACACTCTGCCTGAGGAGTGCACAGAAGCCCCACTGGTGGCCAAGTGCCGTGGCCCATGCCAAGTGTCCCTGGGCACAGAAACAGCCCCAGCACAGCTCAGCACGGGGGGACCCCTCACCCTGGGCTCAGGGGCTCTCCAGCCCCGGTCTGGAAAAGGCTGAGAAGCAAATCCAGGAGTTCGGACCTAATTAATATCGGTTAGCCAAATCGTAAGGAATGATCTTCCCCCCACCTCTCCCTGCTTCCCAGGCTTAACTTTATCCCATATTCCCTCCCCCCACCCAGAGGCACAGGGGATGGGTGTCACAGTCAGGTCATGTCACAGCCGCCCCCCTCAGGGACAGGAATCCTTGTCCTGATCCAGTCCGGGGTCCCTCCCACGGGACACAGCCCCTCAGGAACAGGCTGCTCCAGCGGGGATCCCCTGCGGCCTCACAAGTCCCGCCAGGAGCCACTTCCATGGCCCTGCAGGGGCTTCCACGGCCTCGGGGCCTCTCTCAGGCCGCCCCTGCTCCAGCCCGGACACCTGACAGGACTGCAGGTGGGTTCCTGCTCCATCCCGGCCTCAGCCCCAGCCCCCAGCGCCATCAGCTCCCGCTCACCCCGAGCTCCCGGCGGTTCAGGGCAGCAGCGGCTCCTTCGGCCTCAGCCCGGCCGGGCCCAGCCCCGCGGCCGCTCCTCAGGCGAGGTTTCCAAATAATGGCGGAGCGCGTGGACAGCGAGGGGTCGTGTGCACAGCCCGCCCCTCGCTGCGATTGGCTGATTCTGCCGTCACTCCTCACTCTCGCACGCTGATTGGGCAGAGCGGGGACAAGCCCGGCCCCGGGGCCAAAGGCGCCATTTTCGCCTCGCCACGGAGTCCTCTCCCGTACCTCGAGCTCTGCCATTTCTCGTAAACCTCGCCTGAGGAGCGGCTCCGGCGCTGGGCCCGGCCCGGGCATCGGGCCAAGGAACCGCTGCTGCCCTGAACCGGCGGGAGCTCGGGGTGAGCGGGAGCTGAGGGCGGTGGGAGCTGGGGGTGAGTCCGGGATGGAGCCGGGACCCACCTGGAGCCCCGGCAGGATCCCGCCCTGGGCAAGGGATGTTTGAGAGAGGGGCCGGGGCTATGCGGGAAAATTCACGTTTTCAGGGGTTTGTGTGCACAGAGAAGACAGAGGCGTCTTGTAAAAGTGACTTTATTGGTGAACAATGGGAGAGGCTGCGGGCATTTGCCATGCGGTCTGTAAAACGCAGCCTCTTTTTTTGTATCCTCATTTTCCCGGCTTTATCTCCCTCTCCCTTTGCCCACGGGCTGAGGTACTTGTAAGGTTCAGACTTCCCGATCCGTCTGCCGCATTTCCTCCTTAATATGCACCCCTTCTTTAGTATAACATCCGATATTCCCGGCTGCGTTTAGTGTTTCTCCTTCTCGAAGTTGAGGAATTGAGCAGGATCTTGGCTGAGCAGCTGTCCCTGTAAATTAGTAACATTTTGTGAAACTGAGGAGTTTTCCCATTGCTTTCTCGTGTACAAATTCCTGGCCCTATCTCCAAGCAGATTCACTCATTGACTCTGTTTTTTCTTCCTGGTTCCTCTTTGGTTTTGGGATTATTCTCAGTGCCCTCACTCCCTGTCCTTTTGTAGCCGTTTCTGGATCAGGCCTGGCTGCCACCTGCATCCCCTTGCTCACCTGCTGAATGAGCTGCACTCAGCAAGGTGTCGAGCATGGGAAAAAGATGAGAGTTGCTGCAGCACAGCAGAGGAGGAACAGCATTCGTTTAACCCATGGTCTGCCAGGAACGCTGAAAACATGTCCCATTGCCATCCTTTCCCTATTTGGACTGGTACATGATCTACTTTCTTACTTCCTTTGTCACCTGTTTCACCACTTTTCAGTTATCTCTTTGGAACCAGCAGTTTGAGTCATTTAATTTTCCATAAACTCCTCCTCCTTCTGTTAGTAGGTAATCTGATCCCATCCCATGGTGAAATGTCTTCTTCTTTATTTCCCTGGATTAGTCTGTGTGAAGGTCAGGAGCTGGAGGTGGTCAATTGTTATTGCGAGGACTGATAATATATTCTTTAGTACATAATAATCATAGCAGTAATAATAATAAAATAAGAACAACTACAACAACAATAGTAATAGTATGGGTATTAATAATAATAGTAATAATGATAATACTATTTAGTTTTTAATCTAAATGTGGTACTCAAAGTATGGGTGAATTTTCTTTCTCCTCATATGAATTCCTTCAGGTTCCCAGGGGCTGGTCCATGGATTTGTAGGGGTTTTTCTGGTTTCTGTTCATCTTTTCCCCATTTTTGAGCACTCCCTCCAGCCACAGCTGCATCAATTGACTACTTTTCTCTAATTAAATCATCAAATATTTGGATTCCCAGCTGATTTCACTGGACTAGCAAAAACACCCCAGTGCTCTAATACACCCTGTATAACAGACAGTGACAGCACATGTTGGAGTGTGGAGAGGGATGATTCCCCCCCACACTTTTTAAAGTAAAGTTTTCACAACATTCTCCATTTGCTGTTTCCCTTTGCAGCTTAACCAATTTCTGTTGCTGTCAGATATCCTCACTATGGACTCTGCCTTTAGCTGTGCAAATTCCATCTGTGCAAGCAGGCAGAGCTTGGGGTGAGGGCCAGAGGGAATCAGCCCAATTCCTCCCCCAGGCAAGGAGACCCTGGTGCATTGTCCACACTTTGCCCCAGCAGTGTTAATTTGCATTTCTAAAGCTCCTCTCCTGGCTTCCTTTTGTTTTCTTCTTTTTCTTTTTAAAAAATATTCTGTTAACTGTTGATACATTAAAGCATCACCTTTAAAGCCCTTCTAGTTTTGCAAAATCCATCCTAAAGGTGAACATCGAAAACCCCAAATTTTGCCATCACTAAGAGCCTCACCGAAATATACGCAAAAAATTCCCAGTGCAATCAAGTTATTTCTGCTTCTCCTAGGAGTAAAAATTGATTGTCACATCCTTGGCCCAAACCTAACTGACAAGACAAAATTAGGATTATTCTCCACTAGGTGGAGAATTACCAGAGTAAGGAATTCCAAACAGCAATTCCAAGGGAGATGATTGAATATCTGCTCTGGGTCTGGCTCTTATTCTTGCCAAAGCCAATGGCAAAAGCCATTCCCGTGGCATCTTGGTTTCTATCACCAGTTTCCAAAGGAGTTTCTTTATTTCCCCATTCATTCTTCCTGCCTGACCTGAGCTCTGGGGGTCCCAGGGCTTGTGGAAGTCCCATTGTATTCCTAAAGCAGCCATAAACCCCTGAAGGATCTTTGCTGTAAAATGACTTCCCCATCTGAGACTGCTGCTTCCACAATCCCTTATCTTGGAATTATTTGTTTTAGAAACAGCATAATAAGAGATCCAGTGATTCCTGAAGAGGTCAGAATTGCTTTTGCCCCCCTGTTAGCTGCCATGCTGTCCCCAGCAGATATTTGAGCCTTCCTGCTCAGGGCATTTCAGTGCCAGGCTCTTCCAAGCACACACAGCTCCGCCGGTTGAGCTGACCATGCGGGCGGTGACCTGCGCTTGCTCTAATTCCCTTTCCTTAATCAGAGCCTGTCTTGGGACTCTTTTCCCTTCTCCTGCCCTTGCAGACCCATCCATGAACACATTTTGTCCCTGAGGCCAGGGAATGTCTCATCAATCTCTCCTGTGCTGGCTCTGGAGCTCTGTCCCTTGAATGCAGCCATGGGTTTGTTGCCAGCCCCTGTGCAGGCTGTTCAAACAGGAGGCTGGGTTAAACCCTTGCCCTGTCCTCAATTCTAAATCCTCCTGTGCCACTGAACAAGTTTCATTCTGTAATCAGTGAGCACTTCTCATCCATGTAGAGGCTCTTTTGGTTATCAGAGCTTTCACTTGGTGCCAGATTTGAACAACAGGAGATCCTCCTGCCATCAGTTTTTGGGCCTCAGGTCCCATTAAAGCATAAAACGAGGTTCAATTTCCTGGTAAATATTTAAAGGTTTAATAAAAGACAATAAGCTACAAATAATAAAGCAAAAGGTTGTAAAGGCCGGGTCCTTTTGACATCCAGCCAGGGGCACACCTTAACCCAGAAAACACTTCCTTCAATGCTTTCATCTGTTGCATATTCATGGGTCCTCATGCATTTTTCAAAATCATTCTCCCCCAGTCGGTAAAGCAACATTTTTTCCTTCCCTGGGGGTCTGGTGTCCCGAAATCCAAGAATGTGAAGAGTTTCCTGACTAACTTTTTGTTTCTACCATTCTCTGAGTTAGTTACATGAACAGAGGCTTTTTACATGACCATTTTATAGTCCAAGAAAAATACATTTATATTCCATCTGATTTATTGACTGGCAGGATAGGAGCAATAAAGGGAGAGATCCCTGGCTCCAAAAGCCCTGCCTTTAGCAGGGACTCAATAACAGGCTGTGAGCCCTTCCTTCCCTCCCTTGGAATAGGGTATTGCTTTTAGACACCACTTGTCCTGGTTGCTTCAAAGTACTTTGGAGAGGCTCCATATCTAATTTTCTCTATTTTCCTGGAGCTGCCCACACTTCTGGGTTCACTTCAGCATAGGCCTTGCCAGACATTTGCAACACTCTCTATCACCTTTACAGTATTAATTTGTATTCCCAAATTAGTCATCAAATCCCTTCTCAGTAAATTACAGTCAGAATTAGGAACAAGTAAAAGCTCCTGCATTTCAAACACATCCCCCACATCTTCTAACACTGATGGAATAAAACACACCAGCTCATCTTTCCCACTTATGCCCTGAATATTGCTGTCTAAATCCCTTCTGGACTTCCCTTATTGCCCCCCCTTGGTGTCCATGTCCTTGATTACCTCTGGGAGAATGTGCAAACTCCCTCAACATATTCCCAAGGGGCCCTTCAGAGATATTTTGGGATCATCATCCCTTTTGCTGGGAGCCCTTCCTGGCTTTCCCTTTCTCCCCTCCATGGGTGCCCTTCCATGTTTAGTCCCCGAAGATCCCACTGCACTCACTGATGAGATTTTCAGAGCTCTCTGGCTGCCGACTCTTCCCAGCCCCCCTGATCTGTCCCTCGTCTGTCTCCTGGTCACTCTCGGGTCCCCAATCCATGCCCGGTGCCGCCGCCCCCCAAGGGAGCCGATCACCCAAACTGGGTGAGGCACCTTCAGCTCCACTCGCTGCCCCCGCCCTGGATGGCGTGGGGGCCCTGGTGGCTCAGCAGGGTCCAGGCAGAGCTGCAGCTCCCAGCGTTCCCCACCTGGACCCCACCTGCCCCCCCGGGCCCCAGCGCCCCCGGGAGGGGAATTTGGGGAGGTGGGAGGGGGCAGCGCCAAGGCCGGGCCCCCCCGCGCTGCCGTGGCGGGAGCGGCTGCAGTGGGGACCGAGTGCGGGCGGGAGCGGCCGAGAGCCCAGCGCTGCCCCAGCCCGAGCTGCCCCAGCTCCATCCCTGCCCCTGCGCTGGGATGCTGTGGGTTTGGGGGGAAGAGGGAGCCGGCAGGGGGTGCTGGGCCTGGGGGCAGCAGGAGAAGGGAAGGAGAAGCAGGGTTGGAGAACAAAATGGTCAAACGATGCACATGGGGGGAGCAGGTGGGATTGTGCAGGAGGAGGAGGAATAGTAGGAGGAAGAGGATTGAGGAAAAGTGGGGCCACAGGAAAAGGAGCGCAAATGGGAAGAAGCACAAGATTTCACCTCTTCCTGTATCTGCTGGCTCTTCCCCAGCCCCAGGAGTGTTGCTCCCACCTCATGCAGCAGGTGACTGGAGAGAGTGATGCTCAATTTTCAGCAGGGTGAATCTTGGTGTTTCTGAGCTTTATTGGGCTAAATGTTAGTGCTTTGCTTTTTTGCAGGGTCTAAATCTTTATATTTTGGAAGGGATTTTTGCTCAGTCTTGCTATTTTAGTAGTTTTGATCTGTGTCTTGATGTTTGGGGAACTTCTGATCTGAATCTTGGTGTTGTGGAGATTCTTACAGCTACAAGATGGCCAGTAACTTCCTGAGATGAACTTGGGCATGGAGG
Source organism: Muscicapa striata striata (assembly GCA_030060385.1). NCBI lineage: Eukaryota > Metazoa > Chordata > Aves > Passeriformes > Muscicapidae > Muscicapa > Muscicapa striata. The sequence continues at coordinate 12,543 of JAREIS010002106.1, read as the reverse complement.
AACCCCCAGCCCAAGGCCATTTCCTCTTGCTTTTTCTCCCAAACCAGGATTTTTGATTCCCAATCTGTGGGTGGATGGAGGAGGGAGAAAAGCCCCAGAGATCCCTCAGGAGGAGGGGCTGCAAACCCAGCCCAGGGAGCTGCGAGGAGGAAAGACCCTCCCTGAGCCGGGAAGGCAGCCGGAGATGCAGGCAGAGCTCAGAGCTGGTGGAGAAGCCTCATGGAGGGGAGAAGCCCCACAAGTGCTTGGAATGTGGGAAGGGTTTCAGAGACAGCTCCGACCTGTTGTGGCACCAGGTGGTCCACACAGGGGAACGGCCCTACACCTGCTTGGAATGTGGGATGAGCTTTGGGCAGAGCTCCAACCTGAGAAAACACCAGAGCATCCACACTGGGGAGAGGCCCTACGAGTGTCCTGAGTGTGGGAAGAGCTTCTCCAGGAGCTCTCACTTGACCCGACACCAACGGAGAGTCACCTAAGGGAAGCCCTGTGAGTGCCCCGAGTGTGGGAAGAGCTTCGTGCTCTGCTCCAGCTCCATCCCCCATGGGAGGATCGGTGTTGGATGATCCCCAGTGACCCCCGTTGGGCAGAGCCCTGGTGATCCGTGTTGGGAAGTCACCTGGCTGTGGTTGCTTTGCATCATTCTTTCTCCTTGTGGGCACCTGGATGAACGCAGGGGCAGAATGTGTATTGGGATGCAAACTGAAATTGGGAATTCCTTGGGGAGAATGGATTTGTTGACTTTTAACTCTAGAAAATCTGTGTTCAATCCTAACTTCTGGTGGCATTCAGGAATGCTGAATGGTCTTGGAGGTCTTTTCCCATGTGGTGGTTTGTAAAGATTTCCTGAAAATTTTTACCTCCCGAGACCTGGGCAATCTCCCTTGTATCTGACAAGAACCAGTCAGTGTCGGATTTTAATACTGACACATGTTACAGCAATAAGCAAGTTTTTGCCTCCTTGTGAAACACACATGTAAAGACAAAAAGCCCCGGGACAGTTCTCTTTCCCTTCCAGCCTCTCACACAGTAACACCAGCCCAGGCCCCTCCACTTTGCCCGGGCCGGGCAGGGGCAGGCGGGCTCTGACTCAGAGCTCAGGAAGCTGCCGGGCCCCGTTTCCAGCCAGGGACCCCGATATCCAGGGAAAGGAAAGGCAAGGCCCGTTGCTCACATCCCTGCCCCCCGGCACGGCCGCGGCTCGGCAGAACCCTGCCCTGCCCCGGCCCGGAGCGGCTCCGAACGGCCGGGCCCGCCCCGCTGCCCACGGGCCTGGGGGAAAAACAGCTGAGCCCCGTTCTGGCAAGGCCCCACAGCCTTGTCTGCTGGGCAGGGTGGAGGAAGAACCCCCGGCCCGCGGCTGGAATTGAGCGCAGCGGGCGCCGGAGAACAGCCATGAAACCAGAAACTCATCAGCGCTTCTCTGACTAAACCCTGCAGTCCTCACCCTGCCCCCAGCGTGGCCTGGAAAGACTCTTTATTGTAAATAACTCAACAGCCCCACCTGGAAAAAATCACAAAACCCTCTGCTGCCTGGGTAAGGTATTAACTCTTTGAATGCCCAGAATAAAACTTTACAGATACTTTATTCTCTCTTCTAAAAAAATTTAAAACATCAGCAACAACAACAAATAGTAATAGACACAGAAACAATATAAAAATACTTAAACAAAAAGAAAACTCAAATCTTACATAAAGAAAGGGGAAAAGTCATCAACCAAAATTTCTCTTTTTTTAAACTATGGAGAAAAATGTTTTCTCTATAACACATTAAAAAATTATGAAGTGAATATGCCTGTTCTACCTATATTTATAACTAAATATAAACAAAAGTTTTAATATTAAACTAAGCAAATGTTAAAATTGCTTTAATCCCATAAACTAAAATAATAAAAAAACCACTGCTGTTCCCCCCTCCCCCCCAAAAAAAGGAAAAAACCCTCTGTTCTCAAAAATAAAGTAAGTTTTTTTTTAAATTGTTACAATCCTCAAAGTGTGCCCCCTACATTAAGATAGTCCTCAGCAGAAGTTATGAGGAAAACTGTTAGTCTGAAAAAAGGGATTTTAGATAATAATCAGGTTTTTGTTCTCCTGGACGGCTAATCACAGTAAGATCAAAACCAAAAGAAAATATTCTTGTGAAGATATCTTCATAGGCTGAAAAAAAAGTCTCCTCTTTCAAGTAAATTAGTAATAGCTATTTGCAAGATCGTAAACCTACTGAGTTTGGTTTTTTTACGTTTTTAGTATTAAAGTAGTCTAAAGATTTATTCTCCTTTTTTTTCCTTATAGTTTCTAGTAATAAAATTTCTCTTTATACCTTTAAAGGTAAACCTGTTTTTTGTCTTCTTCCTAATCCTGCCTCACAACAATATATTGTAAATTAATAAACCAAAACCACTACATCCAACCTCAGTGATTCCTGGATTTTGATTTCCTATTGCCAAAGGGTGTCTTCTGCAGCCAAATGCTGATGGACTGGGGCAAAGACCAAGATTTCGGAGACAGTGGAGCAGAAACCCCTGCAAAAAATGTTCTTCCCTCCCACCCGAGCACGTGGATCCTCAGCTTGCACAGACATGGAAATGCTTTTCTTTTGGCCTTGATTTGCTTTTGATTTCTCGTCATCCCTTTAAAACATCCAGCACTGGGGTAAAAATAAAGACACTGAACTGAGACATGGGTGGGGACATGTGGGGACATGGCCAGTGACACGTGGGGACATGGCCACGGCCAGTGCCATGGGGGGAACTTGCAGGGGCTGTGGGGGATGCTGGGTTTGAGGGAGTTGAGGGTTCCTGGGAGGCACTTGGGGCTTGCTGAGGGCTTTGGGGACCCCAGGCCGAGCGGCTCCGGCTGCGCTGGGAGACCCTGGCGGAGGCTCTGGGGCAGCTGCTCAAGGACCCCCTGCCCTGGAGCCCCAGCCGGGCATTGGGCTCCTGGAAGGGAATGAACGTCCTTGTCCCCAGCAGGGAAATCCCAGCACCCCCAGGGTGTCAGGGGCAGCTGAGAGGCCCCAACAGGAAGGGGAAAGCCAGACAGAACTGTCCCCCTCCAAAACCCCCAGAAATCAAGGATTCCTGCCAGGAAAAAGCTTCCAGGTGGTGCTTTTAGGGAAAAGGAGCCTGGAACCCCCAAAACCAATCAAGTGGGACAGGGATGGTGGACTGGAGGGAAATGGGGAAGGGGTGGAAGAGTGGGGGGAACAAAGGGGACTGGGACCCCCAAATTGCATTGGGAGGGGTCCCGCTCTGTAACTGCTTGACTGGCAGCCTCATGGTGGAGGCAGAGCTGCAGACAGACACGACACACTGCTCACCTTGTGTGCACAACAGTGACAGTTTATTCCTGGAGGCTCCCTTTTATTGGGGGTCCAGAATCCTCATGCCTGAGCATATCATGGCTTGAGGTCTTGGTGCTGCCCAGCTCCTTTGACCAGTCACATGCCTGCAGCCCAGGTGGAATCCGATCACCTATCTTATATTGAGGTGAGCAAGTTTGGGGTAATCTAGGAGCATGGGAAATATTATGCCAAAAGAGCAGAAATGAGAAAAAATACAAAGCTTATGATGATATATATAAGATAAGATGAGTGCTGAGGTATATTCATAGAGAAGGGGGGGAAATATATTTAAAGAACAGCAATAAGAGTATGGGAAAGGATACGGAATTTATAATGATGTATTTAAAGTAAGCTAAGTGTTGTGGTGAGTCCATAGAGATGGGGAAAGTGTATTTGAGGAGCAGGAATATATGTATGATTATTTAGAATCTTTATTAAGGAGAAATGGTTTTAATGTTCCAGATAAAAAGTTAAGAGAACTGTTAATATATGTTAGATTTTTCAAATGTAGATCCCAATTCTGTTTTAAGTGAAACTTTCTGGGATCGGGTTGGTCTGAAACTTTTTGATGATGTTTGTTTAGGAGACAGAAAAGCTCCTTTGTTATTACCGTCTCAGGAATTGATCAGAGAATCTTTAAGTGAGCCACTTACTGATTCTGAAAAGACAGAGACTTCTTCACTGACTTCTCGGGACTATGGGACCCAGGCCCAGAATACGGGACAGGGATGAGGAGTAGAACCGGGAATGGGGACCGGGACCGGGAATGGGACCGGCTGCTGGGATTGGTTATGGCTTTAGATCCTCAAAGAGCAGAGCAATCACTGGCTGCTGTAAAGTTGTTTCTTGTAAAGGCACGTCAGGCTCCAAAGGCAAAGAGCCCAAGGCTCTCAAGTCCCTGTTCAGTCTCTCTGCCATAAAGTCCCGATGGAAGCAGGAGCAGCTCTCTGGTGCAAGAGTTTAAAGCTGGTGCAGAGTCTCCAGAGGCAGATGCTCCCTGGCCTTTCTTCTGTTCTTTTCTTCTTCATCTTCCTCCTCTTATTCTCTCACATGCTGGTAGTGGTGATGATGATGGTGGGGGGAAAGAAGAGAGAGCGACGAGAGAGGAGCGAGAGAGAGCTCTGGCTCCAATACACGGAGTTTTATTGAGAAATTATCCAGTGAGCCAAAACCACGAACCTGAAGCATTTCTCCTAAACCTAGTAGAATTCTGGTTCTGTAATACAAAAGTTTACGTATAACTCGTGCACATGGCCTATCTGTTATCTCTGAAGAATATAAAAAATATTTTTACTCTATTTTTACTCTGTCTAGAACTATATTTTTAAGCTCTGAATATACCTTGTATTTTACATAAGATTCTACGGCTTTTACTTTTTAAGGCATTTAAAACATATTTCTACGTACTTCACACTATGAGTTATGCTCCTACTTCATACCTATGCAAATTAATATTTCTAATACCTTAAACTAAAACTTAGACCTCTATTTCATGTCTGTGTGGTTTACTGTATTTTAATTTCTCAAAAGGTTTCTAATTTAATTTTTGCATTCTGTTCTCTCTCGGAGTGACTCATACAGGCTTCTGTGTTACAGACTCTAACAACCAGGAATGGGGACAGGGACATGGGAACAGGAATGAAAAGAGGAACCGGGAATGGGAATATGGGAACAGGATAGAGAGTATGGAAATAGCAATTGGAGAGACAATATGGGATGGGGATTTAGAAGATGGGACAGGGATTAGAAATTGGAATACGGGAATGGGACTGGGAATAGGAATACAAGAGCGGTATCGGAAATATAGAAATGGAAATGCTGTACATACATATCTGTGAGAGTTTCCTGTCAAATCCTTATCCTTCCCAACAGACAGGGAATATGGGACTGGGAATATGGGAACAACAACCAGGCAGAGAATACGGGACAGGGAGAGGGAAAGAGAGTGGGAATGGGAATTGGACAGGGATGGGAGCCAGGAGGATGTGGAGCCCCCAGCCAGGTGTGTTCCCAACAGGGATCAGCGACACCAGGGCTCAGCGGGGCTCTGCCCACTGGGGTCACTGGGGATCATCCAGTGCGGATCCTGCCATGGGGGATGGAGCTGGAGCAGAGCACGAAGCTCTTCCCACACTCAGGGCACTCACAGGGCTTCTCTTAGTGGAGCCTCCTTTGGTGTCGGGTCAAGTTAGAGCTCCTGGAGAAGCTCTTCCCACACTCAGGACACTCGTAGGGTCTGTCCCCAGTGTGGATGCGCCGGTGGCTGTCGAGATGTGAGTTTTTCTTGAAGCCCTTCCCGCAGTCATGACACTCATAAGGCCTCTCATCCCAGTGAGTGCGATAGTGCTTGAGGAGATCGGAGCTGGTCTGATACCTCTTCCTGCATTTATCACACTCGTAGGGCCTCTCCCCAGTGTGGATGCGCCAGTGCGCAGTCAGGATTGAGCTCTGGTTGAATCTCTTCCCACACTCCCCACACTCGTAGGGTCTCTCCCCAGTGTGGATCCTCTGGTGCACAGTCAGGGCTGAGCTGTGGCTGAATCTCTTCCCACACTCCCCACACTCGTAGGGCCTCTCCCCAGTGTGGATCCTCTCTGGTGTGTGTGTCATCTCCCATCTCTGGTGTTTTGAAGCCCTTCCCACATTCTGAGCACTTGTGGGGCTTCTCCCCATGGTGAGGCTGCTCATGCAGCCCCAGCTCCGAGCTCCAGCCGCCTCCCCGGCCCGGGCTGGCTCTTTCCTGCTGGGATCCCCGGGCTGTGCGTTTGCAGCCCCTCCTGGTGCGGGATCTGCGGGGCTTTTCCTCCCGGTGGATTCCTGCGCCGTGGAGCTGCTGCAAACGGCCTCTTGCCCGAGGCTGTGCAGCGGGGATTGTCCTCCCTGGTGTCCGTGCTCAGCTCCTTGTCTGGGGAGGAAGGACAAGGAGAGGATGGGATTTGCCTCTGTGCCAGAGGGAAGGGCAAGGAGATGCCCCAGCGCGTCCCCGGCAGGATGGCGTCGGCAGCGGGGCTGGGCTGGGCTGGGAGATGGAGCAGGACACAGGGGGGAAAGGGGCACTGACTTCCTCCTCACCTGCCTGGGGCTCCCGGGCCATCTTCCTCTTCCTCACGACCTCCTCCTTCTCGATGCCGAGGTTTGGGAAATCCTGGTTTGGGGGGTAAAACAAGGGCTGAGCGCGTTGGGTTTGATGGTGGCGCTGCCCAAGGGCAGCTGGAGAAGCCAGCGCCCCTTTCAGCCTCGGGGCCCGGAGCCCGCTCATCACCGAGCTCCCGCACCCCTCCAGGCTGCCGGGGTCCCCCGGCTCCGGGATCGCCCTGGGCGCTCTCCCGCTCCGGGGCTCCCGCGTTCCCCCCCGGCTCTGCCGGGGATCCGCAGAGCCGAGATCGCCCCCTCCCCGCCGGTACCGGGCGATCGCCACGTGGGAGCCGCCGAGATCCCTCCGGGGGCATCTCCGGCTCGGCTTTGGGGTCCTGCAAGATCCAAACATCCCCTGCCCCGCAAAATAAAACCCTCCTGGAGCCCCCCATGATGGATTTGGGGCGAGCTCCCCCTCCCCGCTCACCTGTAGGTTTTTGGGGGAGCGATGCTGCCGGACCCGGGAGAGCTGCGGCCTGAGCGGGCGAAGCGAGTGGTTCCAAAATCGCTCCTCCTCTTCCTGCCGCTCCTCCTGTGTCCCTCCTCTTCCTCCCGCTGCTGCTCTTCCTGCTCTTTCCGCTCCCGTACTGGAGGAGTTCAAAACTATCTGTGTGCACTGTAGAACAGTTATTATGGTATTGCTTTTTACTATAATAATTAGAAATGTATAAACCAAACAATATTTACAGGCAGATAATGTTTCTGTCCCCTTGGTTTGCGGTGCCCTTTTTTCACGAGTGTTTTTTGGTGTCCAGATACGTTCTGTTAAGATTGACTAAGGCTAAGTTCTATTAAGTTAATTCTGTTAGATCTCATTTCTATTAAGTTTCAGTATCAATAAGTTTAGACAATGTTTTGTTTAGTTATGTTTGGTATTAATACTGATTAACTGAGTTCTCTTAAGTGTGCTTTTGTTCTACTGAAGTGATAATTAACACTATTGATTGCATGGTGTGAATTTACCGATTTTGTAATAGGCAAACTCATGGTTTGTTGATGTTGTATCTGTTGTATTCATAGCCAGCTTTTTTATGTGTTTTAACATCTCTTGGTGTAATTATCCACGAGATACGTGTCATTTTCAGGATTTTTTTCTTTTCTAGTTGTATATGCATCTCTTTTATCCAGGTTGACTCTCTGTTGTCTCATGACTTTCAGTATTTTCAGACTTCCAAGTAATGATATCTGAGCTTCATTGGAAGCCTCCTCTAAACTGATGATCTTGTGGCTCTTGTGAGAGAGAACAAGCCTGAGGGAAAACTTCAGAGAGAACAAGATGCTGAAGGGGTTTGGTTACTTTCTCACCCTAAAATGCTTGGTTGTGGCTTCTATTCTTGAGTCTTGGGGTAAAAAAAAAAAAAAAAAAAAAAAAAATCGGGGAATTCTCTTCCAATTAGGGCCTGGGCTTTGGCCATGCCCTGGCTCTATCTGGATGGGAAACTGCCAACAGACCCAGGTGTTTTCTGCATCAAAACAATACTGGAGTTGCTGTGACTTGGCAATTTGACCCTATCAATACAACAGCTGGACCTATTTTTTGAAGTGAGCTTGGGAATCATTTTCTGGAGGTGATTATCCATTTCTTCACTGATTTGACGTCTGTCAGCTGTTGCAGACACTGGGATGACAGTAAAGTGTTTTAGTCCTTGTTAATCATCTAACTTCACATGTGTAATTAATTATGTCTGATATTAAAAATGTGTTTGATTGTTATATCTGAATTATTCCTGATTGCTGTAATATTCTGATCTCACTAGATATAAGAGTCCTCAATAATGTACAATGACAAAGCCTAATTGATTTATTAACTTAAAGAGAAGATGTGCATGTGTTTTTATCATTAGCAGGTTCAAAGTAATCATCTATTCAACTGACCAGGCATCAATTGTCTCCAAGAAAATGAGGCCCAGTCAGAAGACAAATTCCCCAACTACCATGCAGCTTTCATGACCCGAACAGGAACAGGACTGCCAAAACATAGCCCTGTCTGGAAACTTAAAAAAGCAGCTTATCAAGAAAAAGCCTCATGTCATCATCATGGTATTGTGTTCTAACTAACCTTCTTTAGCTATTCCCTGTTTCAGGTGCTCAAGATGGACATTCACTGATGTCAAAGATCAACATTGTCAGCTAATGGACTTCCTATAGATTTCTTGTTATTGGCAAGTGAGCACGGGTGTGAGGATTTTGATGAGATGTGTTGTATGAATCTTCCTAACCATTCTGCATCCATTCACGAGAAGCTCAAACAACTGCAAGATAACATGAAGTTAACTGTGGAAGATTGGGACTTGGAAGAATGGTAGGAAGGGGATGATGGGGAATACCTGGATGGTTGAAAGATATAATCAAGGGGGTTTGGATATTTTTCTTAGTCATTATCACATTATTTTTTCCATAAGTAAAGTTAATGATTCAGTTGATAAAATAGGATGGGATGGGACAGATAAGATAAGATAAGATAGATAAGATAAGATAAGATAAGATAAGATAAGATAAGATAAGATAAGATAAGATAAGATAAGATAAGATAAGATAAGATGATACTAAGGAAGTTCTGGCTGATGCAAGACGAAAAAGGGGAAATTGTAGTAACACTGAACAAGTTTAGGCCACAGTGGCCATGTCTGAACAAATCCAGGCCTTGCTCTGTATCTTGTGCACCAGCCAAACTATATTTAGTTGCTTTTATCCATGTTTTGCTGCCTAGCTGTTTTTCTGCATATTTCACTGTTCTTTCACATGCTTAGCTGTTTTCTGTACATTTCTTAGTTTAGACCAGTGTTTATAACAGGTGCACGGGATGAGCCATTTTTAGGTGTTTTTCAACAACTTGTTGAGACCCCTCAAGGCTGCTGAAACATAAACTGTGCAAAATCAGGAGAGAAGGAGCTGAAACACAGAATACCAAGATGAGAACACTCAGTATAAAGGTGGGCAGTGAAGCTGTGGATGACCACCAATCAACACCTTTGGGGGGCTCGTGCAAGGCGGGTGAACATCATAGAACCACCAATCAAGAAATGAGTGACTGCATGGACAGTAGTTTTAGAATGTATAACTGGGGCTAAAAAATAAACAATCAGCTTCTGCATAATCATATTTATTTGCTGTCCAGAAGTCCTGTTTCTCCCTCAGCTGATGCAGCTTTTGTGCCCTGTGGACAGAGGGTAGCATGAGGGACAGGAAGTTCTGTCTCAGTTATCACCTTATTTATCCACAGCTACACATCCAGCTGCACTAAGCACAAACAGAGTTCAGAGCTGTTCAAGCAATGGGCTAAAGTTTACATTGGCATTTATTGTTGGGAATTTGATATTTCACCATGGCTAAGGCCAATCTTTGGCCTGCAAAACCAGACCTGCAGCTCTTCTAAAACTCTTCAGCAGAAAAGGAGAAAACTGCCATGGATCCCTTTGCTGCTACTGCTGCAAATACCCTGACAGGAACTTTCCTTCAGTCTTCCAGCTGGCACTGGGCTGCCACACACAGAGCTCACAACTTGCTGCACAATTCTGAGCACCAAAGGTTTCTTCCCACTCACCGAAGGAGGAGCTGCTTGGGATCCACACAGGAGGTGCCCTGCCATGGGAGAGGGAACATGAACCAGATGCTGGTAGGAAAAGAATTGCCTGTGGTGGGAAATGCCACGGAGCAAGGCAAGCCCAAGAGAGCATTTTGCTTTCACAGCATCCCTGCAGGAGCCACAGTCCCTTCCCGGAGCAAGCAAGAGAACAGCACAAAATGCTGGGCTGTGTCAGTTCTTGGCTGGAGCAGCAAACGGGGCAGTTCCAGGCTCCAGTGCCACAGACGCCCAGCTTGAGGGAACAGAACCCCCCAGGCATCACTGCAAACGCCTGGCTGGCTGCAGACACCCCCTTTACAGCTGCAGCTGCTGCAGTGCTTCTGTAATAACGGCTGGGGAAAACCATAAGACTAGAAATTCAGAAGAGGCTTTCAATGGAACTCAGATAATTTTCTTGGAACTCTGAAAAATACTTAAAATTATGAGACAGCACAGGGTCAGGTCATAGGAGAACTGCTAAAATAAGAGAGAGCATTAATAAAAAGAAAACATAGGAACATTCAATTCACAACTTAACTAAATATCTTCATACATTTGATTCAAGGGCATGTCTGGAGGCTTCTCAAAATTTGCTTGGAATATTGAAAGATTTCAAGTTAAACAATAAAACCGAAATCAAAATCATTCTGTAATACAGAATTCATACTCTTAATACAATGGTGTTGAAATTACATACAGAAACCAAATTTGAATCTTAAAGATCAAGCTTATAGAGATATACTGGTTTTTCCTATATATAAAAAGGAATTTTGGGCTCGAATTAAAGTTTACAATTCAAATGATGGTTTTACAAACGGATTTGTGTTTATGAAGAATTTCATTGATAATTTGAGAAATGTAAACTAGAAATCTATGACAATTTGGTTTGAAGGGAAAGCTCAAATACTGGTAATAAATCTGTGAGGCATAAATTTGCAAGTTTCTTCTTTAAAGAAACTCAAAACTTACTAATTCATAATGAGGGCATTAAAAAGACTTAGAAGCTGTTTTGTTTTTTTAAATAATTAACTATAGGAGAATTAAAACTCAATGTTGATATTTGGACAAGTGTCCACTCATATTTGAGCAGTAACAAATTACTAAATATAGGTGATCTCTATTCAAATAAAATATGAATGTCCTGTACCTTCACCGTTCCAATAATTTCAGCATCTTTTTGAAAACAATGAATAAACAAAAACCTTTACTTTAACATAAAAGAACTGTGAAAATAGAACTGAATCCGTTATCACGTTCCCTTGCTCCGTTTGTCCCCAACAAGGTCGATAAAGGCAGTTCTTGGCATCCCCCCACCCCCCTTTCCTCCTCTTCTTTGCAGCAGTGGACTCGTGCACGGCACGGGAGGGCTGAGGGACTCTAACCTTGGTATCTCAGGTTTCCCTGAAACTGGGCAATCATCTCCTCCCCCAGCATTCCCAACAGCCGCAGACAGATCTGTCCCTTCCCACTCGCTCTCACCCGTGCTGCCCTGTCCTCTCCCCTCCCATTTCCCCTCCTCTTTTCAAACACTGTTTCCCGCATGGGTTGTGCGGGGTTGGGAATTCCTCGAGCAGCCACAGCAGCCGCGGTGAAGCTGCCGCGCGGGTGGGAAGGGGGGGCTCCGTTCCAGGGATTGCTTTGAACACACGGCGTGGGGCGGGCACGGGCTGCGCGGCTCAGCAGCCTCGGCCAGGCTCCCTCGGGCTTTCTTCTCACCAGACTGACTAACCAGGGCCCCTGCGCTCACAAAACACGGCTCGAGCGGCACCAAAGGCGGTGCTGCCGGCCGGGCCCCGGAGCCGCTCTCCCCGGCTGTGGGGCACGGTGGGGACGGCGTCCCTGGATTTGTGCTTGAAAAAAATCACGGCAATTTGCAATATATTGTGACTCCAATCGAGAAGTCAGTGAAGTCTCTGTCTTTTCAGAATTAGGAAGTGGCTCACTTAAAGATTCTCTGATCAATTCCTAAGACGGTAATAACAAAGGAGCTTTTCTATCTCCTAAACAAACATCATCAAAAAGTTTCAGACCAACCCGATCCCAGAAAGTTTCACTTAAAACAGAATTGGGATCTACATTTGAAAAATCTGACATATATTAACAGTTCTCTTAACTTTTTATCTGGAACACTAAACTTAATAAAGATTCTAAATAATCATACATATATTCCTGCTCCTCAAATACACTTTCCCCATCTCTATAGACTCACTACAACACTTAGCTTACTTTAAATATGTCATTATAAATTCTGTATTCTTTACCATACTCTTACTTCTGTTCTTTAAATATATTTTCCCCCTTCTCTGTGGATTTACCTAAACACTCAGCTCATCTTAAATACATCATTATAAGTTCTAGATATTTTCCTATACTCTTTATTTCTGTTCTTTAAATATATTTCCCCCTTCTCTATGAATATACCTCAGCACTCAGCTTATCTTAAATATATCATAAGCTTTGTATTTTTTTCTCATTTCTGCTCTTTTGGCATAATATTTCC
>JAREIS010002105.1:0-15700 GCA_030060385.1 Muscicapa striata striata | reverse complement strand
CTTAATACCAGTTTGGAGGTAGTGTTGGTCTCTCCAAAAGCAGCAAGGCTTCTAACTGCTGGCATCTTTTGTCTGGAAGAAAACATTAGGTTTGGAATTTTTGCAGGCCGAAGGCCAGTCTCAGGACCACGCCCCTGCATGCAAAGAAGGGCCTATTCCTCTGTGAAATAAAGATCACTTCACCACTTTTGTAATATCCATTTAGAGGAGGCTTTTGGCACTCCATGCACAGCCAGAGTTCTCAGTGTTAGCATTTTTAGTCTGGGAGAAATCCTGATCCATTCGGAATCTGAGGTTTCAGACGGCCTGCCTCCGGCCAAGGGCCCTGGATATGAACATTGGCCATTTTCCCTCTGTAAAAAACCACACCCTCCCAGTTTCTTAATACCATTTAGGAGGAAGATAGAGTCTCTCCGAAAGTAGCCAGGGTTCTGAGTGGTGACATCTTTAGTCTGGGAGAAATCCTGATCCGTTCGGAATTTTAGCTGTCAAACGCCCAGTCTCAGGCCAAGGGCCCTGGAAACGAACACTGGACGTTTTCCTCTGAAAAAACCACACCCTCCGAGTTTCTTAATACCAGTTTGGAGGAAGACCTTGTCTCTCCAAAAGTATCCAGGATTATATACGGTGGCATTTTTAGTTTGGGAGAAATTCTGATTGCTTCGGAATCTGAGGTTTCAGACGCCCAGTCTCAGGCCCATTGCCCTGGCTACGAACATGGGCCATTTTCCCTCTGAAAAAAACCATACCCTCCCAGTTTCTTAATACCAGTTTGCAGGTAGTGTTGGTCTCTCCAACAGTAGCCAGGCTTCTAACTGCTGGCATCTTTAGTCTGGAAGAAAACATTGGGTTTGGAATTTTTGCAGGCCGAAGCCCAGTCTCAGGACCCCGTCCCTGCATGCAAAGAAGGGCCTATTTCTCTGTGAAATAAAGATCACTTCACCACTTTTGTAATATCCATTTAGAGGAGGCTTTTGGCACTCCATGAACAGCCACGGTTCTCAGTGGTGGCAGTTTTAGTCTGGGAGAAATCCTGATTGTTTCAAAATTTGAGGTTTCAGATGTCCAGGCTCAGGCCAAGGGTCTGGATATGAATGCTGGCCATTTTCCCTCTGTAAAAAACCACAACCTCCAAGTTCCTTAATACCATTTAGGAGGAAGACACAGTCTCTCCAAAAGTAGCCAGGGTTCTCAGTGGTGGCATCTTTAGTCTGGGAAAAATCACTGATCCGTTCGAATTTTGGCTGTCAGACGCCCAGTCTCAGGCCCATTGCCCTCACCACGAACACTGGACATTTCCTCTGAACAAAACCACACCCTCCCAGTTTCTTAATACAAGTTTGGAGGAAGACATTGTCTCTCCAGAGGTAGCCACGATTCTAAGTGGTGGCATTTTTAGTCTGGGAGAAATCCTGATTGCTTCGGAATTTGAGGTTTCAGACGCCAGGTCTCAAGCCAAGGGCCCTGGATATGAACCTTGGCCATTTTCCCTCTGTAAAAACCACACCCTCCCAGTTTCTTAATACCATTTAGGAGGAAGATACAGTCTCTCCGAAAGTAGCCAGGGTTCTCAGTGGTGACATCTTTAGTCTGGGAGAAATCCTGATCCGTTCGAATTTTAGCTGTCAGACGCCCAGTCTCAGACCCATTGCCCTCAACACGAACACTGGACGTTTTCCTCTGAAAAAAAAAACTCACACCCTCCCAGTTTCTTAATACCAGTTTGGAGGAAGATATTGTTTAGTCTGGGAGAAATTCTGATTGCTTCGAATCTGAGGTTTCAGACGCCCAGTCTCAGGCCCATTGCCCTGGCTACGAACATGGGCAATTTTCCTCTGAAAAAAACCATACCCTCCCAGTTTCTTAATACCAGTTTGGAGGTAGTGTTGGTCTCTCCAACAGTAGCCAGGCTTCTAACTGCTGGCATCTTTAGTCTGGGAGAAAACATTAGGTTTGGGATTTTAGCAGGCCGAAGCCCAGTCTCAGGACCACGCCCTGCATGCAAAGAAGGGCCTATTTCTCTGTGAAATAAAGATCACTTCACCACTTTTGTAATATCCATTTAGAGGAGGCTTTTGGCACTCCATGAACAGCCAGGGTTCTCAGTGGTGGCATTTTTACTCTGGGAGAAATCCTGATTGTTTCGAAATTTGCGGTTTCAGATGTCCAGACTCTGGCCAAGGGCCCTGGATATGAACATTTGCAATTTTCCCTCTGTAAAAAACCACACCCCCCCAGTTTCTTAATATCATTTAGGAGGAAGATCTAGTCTCTTCAAAAGCAGCCAAGGTTCTAAGAGGTTGCATCTTTAGTCTGGGAGAAATCCTGATCCCTTCCGAATTATAGGTGTCAGACGCCCAGTCTCAGGCCCATTGCCCTGGCTACGAACATGGGCAATTTTCCCTCTGAAAAAAACCATACCCTCCCAGTTTCTTAATACCAGTTTGGAGGTAGTGTTGGTCTCTCCAAAAGCAGCCAGGCTTCTAACTGCTGGCATCTTTAGTCTGGGAGAGAAAACATTAGGTTTGGAATTTTAGCAGGCCGAAGCCCAGTCTCAGGACCATGCCCCTGCATGCAAAGAAGGGCCTATTCCTCTGTGAAATAAAGATCACTTCACCACTTTTGTAATATCCATTTAGAGGAGGCTTTTGGCACTCCATGCACAGCCAGAGTTCTCAGTGTTAGCATTTTTAGTCTGGGAGAAATCCTGATCCATTCGGAATCTGAGGTTTCAGACGGCCTGCCTCTGGCCAAGGGCCCTGGATATGAACATTGGCCATTTTCCCTCTGTAAAAACCACACCCTCCCAGTTTCTTAATACCATTTAGGAGGAAGATACAGTCTCTCCAAAAGTAGCCAGGGTTCTCAGTGGTGACATCTTTAGTCTGGGAGAAATCCTGATCCGTTCGGAATTTTAGCTGTCAGACGCCCAGTCTCAGGCCCATTGCCCTCAACACGAACACTGGACGTTTTCCTCTGAAAAAAACCACACCCTCCCAGTTTCTTAATACCAGTTTGGAGGAAGACATTGTCTCTCCAGAGGTACCCACGATTCTAAGTGGTGGCATTTTTAGTCTGGGAGAAATCCTGATTGCTTCGGAATTTGAGGTTTCAGACTCCCGGTCTCAGGCCGAGGGCCCTGGATATGAACATTGGCAATTTTCCCTCTGTAAAATACAACACCCTCCCAGTTTCTTAATACACTTTAAAAGAGAGATACAGTCTCTCCAAAAGTAGCCATGGTTATGATGGTGGCGTCTTTAGTCTGGGAGAAATCCTGATCCCTTCGGAATTTGAGGTTTCAGACGCCCAGTCTCAGGCCCATTGCCCTCAACACGAACACTGGACATTTTCCTCTGAACAAAACCACACCATCCCAGTTTCTTAATACCAGTTTGGAGGTAGTGTTGACCTCTCCAACAGTAGCCAGGCTTCTAACTGCTGGCATCTTTAACCTGGAAGAAAACATTGGGTTTGGAATTTTAGCAGGCCGAAGCCCAGTCTCAGGACCATGCCCTGCATGCAAAGAAGTGCCTATTCCTCTGTGAAATAAAGATCACTTCACCACTTTTGTGATATCCATTTAGAGGAGGCTTTTGGCTCTCCATGAACAGCCAGAGTTCTCAGTGTTAGTATTTTTAGTCTGGGAGAAATCCTGATCCATTCGAATTTGAGGTTTCAGACGGCCTGTCTCCGGCCAAGGGCCCTGGATATGAACATTGGCCATTTTCCTCTGTAAAACCACACCCTCCCAGTTTCTTAATACCATTTAGGAGGAAGATACAGTCTCTCCAAAAGTAGCCAGGGTTCTCAGTGGTGGAATCTTTAGTCTGGGAGAAATCCTGATCCATTCGAATTTCAGCTGTCAAACGCCCAGTCTCAGGCCAAGGGCCCTGGAAACAAGCACTGGACATTTTACTCTGAAATAAACCACACCCTCCCAGTTTCTTAATACAAGTTTGGAGGAAGATATTGTCTCTCCAAAAGTAGCCAGGATTATATACGGTGGCATGTTTAGTTTGGGAGAAATTCTGATTGCTTCGGAATCTGAGGTTTCAGACGCCCAGTCTCAGGCCCATTGCCCTGGCTACGAACATGGGCAATTTTCCCTCTGAAAAAAACCATACCCTCCCAGTTTCTTAATACCAGTTTGGAGGTAGTGTTGGTCTCTCCAACAGTAGCCAGGCTTCTAACTGCTGGCATCTTTAGTCTGGGAGAAAACATTAGGTTTGGGATTTTAGCAGGCCGAAGCCCAGTCTCAGGACCACGCCCCTGCATGCAAAGAAGGGCCTATTTCTCTGTGAAATAAAGATCACTTCACCACTTTTGTAATATCCATTTAGAGGAGGCTTTTGGCACTCCATGAACAGCCAGGGTTCTCAGTGGTGGCATTTTTAGTCTGGTAGCCAGGGTTCTCATGGGAACTTAGTCTGGGAAAAGTCTGATCCGTCTCGACATTTGGCTGCAGACGCCCATCTCAGGCCCATGCCCTCTACCTACAACACTTGGACATTTTCCTCCGAAACAGAACTCCAGCCTCAGTTTACTTGAAAAGTTTGGAGGAATGAATTTGTCTCTCAGAGTAGCCACGATTCTAAGGTGGCATTTTAGTCTTGAGAAATCACTGTTGCTTCTAATTTGAGGTTTCAGAGCAGTCTCCAGAGGAGCCGGATCGATTCGGCTTCTCTGACACACTCCATTTTAATACTTTTGGGAGATACCATAAGCCAGGTTCTCGTGGATTTTAGTCTGGAGAAATCTGATCTTCATTGAGTTCAGGCGCTCGCCAAGGCCTGGATATGAACATTGGCCATTTTCCTCTGTAAAAACCACACCCTCCCAGTTTCTTAATACCATTTAGGAGGAAGACACAGTCTCTCCAAAAGTAGCCAGGGTTCTCAGTGGTGGAATCTAGGAAGATACAGTCTCTCCGAAAGTAGCCAGGGTTCTCAGTGGTGACATCTTTAGTCTGGGAGAAATCCTGATCCGTTCGGAATTTTAGCTGTCAGACGCCCAGTCTCAGGCCCATTGCCCTCAACACGAACACTGGACGTTTTCCTCTGAAAAAAAACCACACCCTCCCAGTTTCTTAATACCAGTTTGGAGGAAGACATTGTCTACTGGACATTTTCCTCTGAACAAAACCACACCATCCCAGTTTCTTAATACCAGTTTGGAGGTAGTGTTGGTCTCTCCAACAGTAGCCAGGCTTCTAACTGCTGGCATCTTTAGTCTGGGAGAAAACATTAGGTTTGGAATTTTAGCAGGCCGAAGCCCAGTCTCAGGACCATGCCCCTGCATGCAAAGAAGGGCCTATTTCTCTGTGAAATAAAGATCACTTCACCACTTTTGTAATATCCATTTAGAGGAGGCTTTTGGCACTCCATGAACAGCCAGAGTTCTCAGTGTTAGCATTTTTAGTCTGGGAGAAATCCTGATCCATTCGGAATTTGAGGTTTCAGACGGCCTGTCTCCGGCCAAGGGCCCTGGATATGAACATTGGCCATTTTCCCTCTGTAAAAACCACACCCTCCCAGTTTCTTAACACCATTAAGGAGGAAGACACAGTCTCTCCAAAAGTAGCCAGGGTTCTCAGTGGTGGAATCTTTAGTCTGGGAGAAATCCTGATCCATTCGGAATTCCAGCTGTCAAACGCCCAGTCTCAGGCCAAGGGCCCTGGAAACAAGCACTGGACATTTTACTCTGAAATAAACCACACCCTCCCAGTTTCTTAATACAAGTTTGGAGGAAGATATTGTCTCTCCAAAAGTAGCCAGGATTATATACGGTGGCATGTTTAGTTTGGGAGAAATTCTGATTGCTTCGGAATTTGAGGTTTCAGACTCCCGGTCTCAGGCCGAGGGCCCTGGATATGAACATTGGCAATTTTCCCTCTGTAAAATACAACACCCTCCCAGTTTCTTAATACCAGTTTGGAGGTAGTGTTGGTCTCTCCAACAGTAGCCAGGCTTCTAACTGCTGGCATCTTTAGTCTGGGAGAAAACATTAGGTTTGGGATTTTAGCAGGCCGAAGCCCAGTCTCAGGACCACGCCCCTGCATGCAAAGAAGGGCCTATTTCTCTGTGAAATAAAGATCACTTCACCACTTTTGTAATATCCATTTAGAGGAGGCTTTTGGCACTCCATGAACAGCCAGGGTTCTCAGTGGTGGCATTTTTACTCTGGGAGAAATCCTGATTGTTTTGAAATTTGCGGTTTCAGATGTCCAGACTCTGGCCAAGGGCCCTGGATATGAACATTTGCAATTTTCCCTCTGTAAAAACCACCCTCCCAGTTTCCTAATATCATTTAGGAGGAAGATCTAGTCTCTTCAAAAGCAGCCAGGGTTCTCAGTGGTGGAATCTTTAGTCTGGGAGAAATCCTGATCCATTCGGAATTCCAGCTGTCAAACGCCCAGTCTCAGGCCAAGGGCCCTGGAAACAAGCACTGGACATTTTACTCTGAAATAAACCACACCCTCCCAGTTTCTTAATACCAGTTTGGAGGAAGACATTGTCTCTCCAGAGGTACCCACGATTCTAAGTGGTGGCATTTTTAGTCTGGGAGAAATCCTGATTGCTTCGGAATTTGAGGTTTCAGACTCCCGGTCTCAGGCCGAGGGCCCTGGATATGAACATTGGCAATTTTCCCTCTGTAAAATACAACACCCTCCCAGTTTCTCAATACACTTTAAAAGAGAGATACAGTCTCTCCAAAAGTAGCCATGGTTATGATGGTGGCGTCTTTAGTCTGGGAGAAATCCTGATCCCTTCGGAATTTGAGGTTTCAGACGCCCAGTCTCAGGCCCATTGCCCTCAACACGAACACTGGACATTTTCCTCTGAACAAAACCACACCATCCCAGTTTCTTAATACCAGTTTGGAGGTAGTGTTGACCTCTCCAACAGTAGCCAGGCTTCTAACTGCTGGCATCTTTAACCTGGAAGAAAACATTGGGTTTGGAATTTTAGCAGGCCGAAGCCCAGTCTCAGGACCATGCCCCTGCATGCAAAGAAGTGCCTATTCCTCTGTGAAATAAAGATCACTTCACCACTTTTGTGATATCCATTTAGAGGAGGCTTTTGGCTCTCCATGAACAGCCAGAGTTCTCAGTGTTAGTATTTTTAGTCTGGGAGAAATCCTGATCCATTCGGAATTTGAGGTTTCAGACGGCCTGTCTCCGGCCAAGGGCCCTGGATATGAACATTGGCCATTTTCCCTCTGTAAAAACCACACCCTCCCAGTTTCTTAATACCATTTAGGAGGAAGATACAGTCTCTCCAAAAGTAGCCAGGGTTCTCAGTGGTGGAATCTTTAGTCTGGGAGAAATCCTGATCCATTCGGAATTTCAGCTGTCAAACGCCCAGTCTCAGGCCAAGGGCCCTGGAAACAAGCACTGGACATTTTACTCTGAAATAAACCACACCCTCCCAGTTTCTTAATACAAGTTTGGAGGAAGATATTGTCTCTCCAAAAGTAGCCAGGATTATATACGGTGGCATGTTTAGTTTGGGAGAAATTCTGATTGCTTCGAATCTGAGGTTTCAGACGCCCAGTCTCAGGCCCATTGCCCTGGCTACGAACATGGGCAATTTTCCCTCTGAAAAAAACCATACCCTCCCAGTTTCTTAATACCAGTTTGGAGGTAGTGTTGGTCTCTCCAACAGTAGCCAGGCTTCTAACTGCTGGCATCTTTAGTCTGGAAGAAAACATTGGGTTTGGAATTTTTGCAGGCCGAAGCCCAGTCTCAGGACCATGCCCCTGCATGCAAAGAAGGGCCTATTTCTCTGTGAAATAAAGATCACTTCACCACTTTTGTAATATCCATTTAGAGGAGGCTTTTGGGTCTCCATGCACAGCCAGAGTTCTCAGTGTTAGCATTTTTCGTCTGGGAGAAATCCTGATCCATTCGGAATTTGAGGTTTCAGACGGCCTGCCTCCGACCAAGGGCCCTGGATATGAACATTGGCCATTTTCGCTCTGTAAAAAACCACACCCTCCCAGTTTCTTAACACCATTTAGGAGGAAGACACAGTCTCTCCAAAAGTAGCCAGGGTTCTCAGTGGTGGCATTTTTAGTCTGGGAGAAATCCTGATCCATTCGGAATTTGAGCTGTCAAACGCCCAGTCTCAGGCCAAGGGCCCTGGAAACGAACACTGGACATTTTCCTCTAAAATAAACCACACCCTCCCAGTTTCTTAATACAAGTTTGGAGGAAGATATTGTCTCTCCAAAAGTAGCCAGGATTATATACGGTGGCATGTTTAGTCTGGGAGAAATCCTGACTGTTTCGAAATTTGCGGTTTCAGATGCCCAGTCTCAGGCCAAGGGCCCTGGATATGAACATTTGCAATTTTCCTCTGTAAAAACCACACCCTCCCAGTTTCTTAATATCATTTAGGAGGAAGATCCAGTCTCTTCAAAAGCAGCAAAGGTTCTAAGAGGTTGCATCTTTAGTCTGGGAGAAATCGTGATCCATTCGGAATTTTAGCTGTCAGACGCCCAGTCTCAGCCCAATTGCCCTGGCTACGAACATGGGCAATTTTCCCTCTGAAAAAAACCATACCCTCCCAGTTTCTTAATACCAGTTTGGAGGTAGTGTTGGTCTCTCCAACAGTAGCCAGGCTTCTAACTGCTGGCATCTTTAGTCTGGAAGAAAACATTGGGTTTGGAATTTTTGCAGGCCGAAGCCCAGTCTCAGGACCATGCCCCTGCATGCAAAGAAGGGCCTATTTCTCTGTGAAATAAAGATCACTTCACCACTTTTGTAATATCCATTTAGAGGAGGCTTTTGGGTCTCCATGCACAGCCAGAGTTCTCAGTGTTAGCATTTTTCGTCTGGGAGAAATCCTGATCCATTCGGAATTTGAGGTTTCAGACGGCCTGCCTCCGACCAAGGGCCCTGGATATGAACATTGGCCATTTTCGCTCTGTAAAAAACCACACCCTCCCAGTTTCTGAATACCATTTAGGAGGAAGACACAGTCTCTCCAAAAGTAGCCAGGGTTCTCAGTGGTGGAATCTTTAGTCTGGGAGAAATCCTGATCCATTCGGAATTTGAGCTGTCAAACGCCCAGTCTCAGGCCAAGGGCCCTGGAAACGAACACTGGACATTTTACTCTGAAATAAACCACACCCTCCCAGTTTCTTAATACAAGTTTGGAGGAAGATATTGTCTCTCCAAAAGTAGCCAGGATTATATACGGTGGCATGTTTAGTCTGGGAGAAATCCTGACTGTTTCGAAATTTGCGGTTTCAGATGCCCAGTCTCAGGCCAAGGGCCCTTGGTATGAACATTTGCAATTTTCCCTCTGTAAAAAACCACACCCTCCCAGTTTCTTAATATCATTTAGGAGGAAGATCCAGTCTCTTCAAAAGCAGCCAAGGTTCTAAGATGTTGCATCTTTAGTCTGGGAGAAATCCTGATCCGTTCGAATTTTAGATGTCAGACGCCCAGTCTCAGCCCAATTGCCCTGGCTACGAACATGGGCCATTTTCCTCTGAAAAAACCATACCCTCCCAGTTTCTTAATACCAGTTTGGAGGTAGTGTTGGTCTCTCCAAAAGTAGCCAGGCGCCTAACTACTGGCATCTTTAGTCTGGGAGAAAACATTAGGTTTGGAATTTTAGCAGGCCGAAGCCCAGTCTCAGGACCACGCCCTGCATGCAAAGAAGGGCCTATTTCTCTGTGAAATAAAGATCACTTCACCACTTTTGTAATATCCATTTAGAGGAGGCTTTGGCACTCCATGAACAGCCAGGGTTCTCAGTGGTGGCAGTTTTAGTCTGGGAGAAATCCTGATTGTTTCGAATTTGCGGTTTCAGATGTCCAGGCTCAGGCCAAGGGTCTGGATATGAACATTGGCCATTTTCCCTCTGTAAAAACCACAACCTCCCAGTTTCTTAATACCATTTAGGAGGAAGATACAGTCTCTTTGAAAGTAGCCAGGGTTCTCAGTGGTGGCATCTTTAGTCTGGGAGAAATCCTGATCCGTTCGAATTTTAGCTGTCAGACGCCCAGTCTCAGGCCCATTGCCCTCAACACGAACACTGGACATTTTCCTCTGAAAAAACCACACCCTCCCAGTTTCTTAATACAAGTTTGGAGGAAGACATTGTCTCTCCAGAGGTAGCCACGATTCTAAGTGGTGGCATTTTTAGTCTGGGAGAAATCCTGATTGCTTCGAATTTGAGGTTTCAGACTCCCGGTCTCAGGCCGAGGGCCCTGGATATAAACATTGGCAATTTTCCCTCTGTAAAATACAACACCCTCCCAGTTTCTTAATAGACTTTAAAAGGAAGATACAGTCTCTCCAAAAGTAGCCATGGTTATGATGGTGGCATCTTTAGTCTGGGAGAAATCCTGATCCCTTCGGAATTTGAGGTTTCAGACGCCCAGTTTCAGGCCCATTGCCCTCAACACGAACACTGGACATTTTCCTCTGAACAAAACCACACCATCCCAGTTTCTTAATACCAGTTTGGAGGTAGTGTTGACCTCTCCAACAGTAGCCAGGCTTCTAACTGCTGGCATCTTTAGTCTGGAAGAAAACATTGGGTTTGGAATTTTTGCAGGCCGAAGCCCAGTCTCAGGACCATGCCCCTGCATGCAAAGAAGGGCCTATTCCTCTGTGAAATAAAGATCACTTCACCACTTTTGTGATATCCATTTAGAGGAGGCTTTTGGCTCTCCATGAACAGCCAGAGTTCTCAGTGTTAGTATTTTTAGTCTGGGAGAAATCCTGATCCATTCAATTTGAGGTTTCAGACGGCCTGTCTCCGGCCAAGGGCCCTGGATATGAACATTGGCCATTTTCCCCTGTAAAAACCACACCCTCCCAGTTTCCTAATACCATTTAGGAGGAAGATACAGTCTCTCCAAAAGTAGCCAGAGTTCTCAGTGGTGGAATCTTTAGTCTGGGAGAAATCCTGATCCATTCGAATTTGAGCTGTCAAACGCCCAGTCTCAGGCCAAGGGCCCTGGAAACGAACACTGGACATTTTACTCTGAAATAAACCACACCCTCCCAGTTTCTTAATACAAGTTTGGAGGAAGATATTGTCTCTCCAAAAGTAGCCAGGATTATATACGGTGGCATGTTTAGTTTGGGAGAAATTCTGATTGATTCGGAATCTGAGGTTTCAGACGCCCAGTCTCAGGCCCATTGCCTGGCTACGAACATGGGCAATTTTCCTCTGAAAAACCATACCCTCCCAGTTTCTTAATACCAGTTTGGAGGTAGTGTTGGTCTCTCCAACAGTAGCCAGGCTTCTAACTGCTGGCATCTTTAGTCTGGGAGAAAACATTATGTTTGGAATTTTAGCAGGCCGAAGCCCAGTCTCAGGACCACGCCCCTGCATGCAAAGAAGGGCCTATTTCTCTGTGAAATAAAGATCACTTCACCACTTTTGTAATATCCATTTAGAGGAGGCTTTTGGCACTCCATGCACAGCCAGGGTTCTCAGTGGTGGCAGTTTTAGTCTGGGAGAAATCCTGATTGCTTCGGAATTTGAGGTTTCAGACGGCCTGTCTCATGCCAAGGGCCCTGGATATGAACATTGGCCATTTTCCCTCTGTAAAAACTTCAACCTCCCAGTTTCTTAATACCATTTAGGAGGAAGATACAGTCTCTCCAAAGTAGCCAGGGCTCTCAGTGGTGACATCTTTAGTCTGGGAGAAACACTGGACATTTTCCTCTGAAAAAACCACGCCCTCCCAGTTTCTTAATACCAGTTTGGAGGAAGACATTGTCTCTCCAGAAGTAGCCACGATTCTAAGTGGTGGCATTTTTAGTCTGGGAGAAATCCTGATTGCTTCGAATTGAGGTTTCAGACTCCCGGTCTCAGGCCGAGGGCCCTGGATATGAACATTGGCAATTTTCCCTCTGTAAAATACAACACCCTCCCAGTTTCTTAATACACTTTAAAAGGAAGATACAGTCTCTCCAAAAGTAGCCATGGTTATGATGGTGGCATCTTTAGTCCGGGAGAAATCCTGATCCCTTCGAATTTTAGGTTTCAGACGCCCAGTTTCAGGCCCATTGCCCTGGCTATGAACATGGGCAATTTTCCCTCTGAAAAAACCACACCCTCCCAGTTTCTTAACACCATTTAGGAGGAAGACACAGTCTCTTCAAAAGTAGCCAGGGTTCTCAGTGGTGGCATCTTTAGTCTGGGAGAAATCCTGATCCATTCGGAATTTGAGCTGTCAAACGCCCTGTCCTGGTTTTAGGACAGGGTTCTGCCAAAAAATGGCAGGAGTTCCCCTTTGAAATAGAGAAATCAATGTCACCCCCTCCGAGTGTTATAATTGTTTCAAATCAAGGACTCAAGGCGGAGATAAGGAGGTAAAAGTAATAGCTCTTTACTACTCTAACTCACAGCACAAGTAGAAAACAACAGTAATTATTAAAATTAATGACGAAAAACAGAAGAAAAAGTCAGTTGTTGTCTTTTCTTAGACGCGGACACACTCGGTCTGTGTCCGTTCCTGGGGTGTAACTGTAGCAGGGCGGCACAGCTGCAGGCGCAGGCGGGGAGCCAGGGAGGTGGAGTGGAACAGCCGCGGCCGGGCTGGCTCAGGTGGGAGCTCTTCGCTCCAGTCCTGTGTCCAGATGACCAGTTATATTCCCAGAGGTAGGAAGTATTTGGTCTTTGGAAGTCAGCAGTGCCTCCCAGGTAGCAGGGCAGATGCTGGGCAGCTGAAATGCAGCCGGCTCCCGGTCTCCTACCTCCTCACACCGCCGAGCAGACTGGAGAAGTTCCCCTCCCCTCTCTCTCCCCGGAAAACAGCCGGGCCCCTCCAGAAGCCTCGTGCTCCCTGAGTAGCTCCCCCTTCCCGGAAGTCCGCATCCCCCTCCGGGTAGCTCCGGTCCCACCCACCCGCCCGTCCAGGGCCATCACAAACCCTGGGCACAACCGGCGGGTTCTGTTAGCATTACAATGGGAAAAAAATTCTCCCCACTCATACATGGAAGGAACACAATCCCAACCTTCAACATTATCCACCCCGAATTTTTCCCATGCCAACATGCTACAGCAAATTAAAAACCTTTAAATCATATACATACAGGCAGTTACAGGCACAGTATCATAGATAATTCACCCTAGAACAAGGTCTCCTTGGGGATGCATCGGGTCTCTCCATCCTTTTGCATCACCCACCAAGTGCAACCTGGTCCTTTGAGCGAAAACCACCCCACGAACAGGATTGTCTTTGCTGGAGGCAGAGTTCACCCAAACAGTTTTCCCTAACATGCCTCTCAGGTGTACCACTGGGACCTTATCTCCATCTGGTGTTCCCAAAGGCTCAGATTGGGCAGGACCTGCTCGGTTAGTGGAACCTCGGGTATTCACTAACCATGTGGCCTTTGGTAAATTAATCTCCCAGTTCTTAAAAGTCCTCCCACCAAGTGCTTTTAAGGTGGTTTTAAGCAGGCCATTGCACCGTTCGACTTTCCCAGACGCTGGTGCATGGTAGGGAATATGGTTCACTCACTCAATGCCATGTTCTTTAGCCCAGGTGCTAACAAGGCTATTTTTGAAATGAGTCCCATTGTCTGACTCAATTCTCTCAGGGGTACCATGTCTCCAAAGGACTTGTTTTTCCAGGCCTAGGATGGTGTTCCTAGCAGTAGCGTGGGGCACAGAGTAGGTCTCCAACCACCCGGTGGTGGCTTCCACCATGGTCAGCACGTAGCGCTTGCCTTGGCGGGTCTGAGGCAGTGTGATGTAGTCAATCTGCCAGGCCTCTCCGTACTTGTATTTGGACCATCGCCCACCATACCAGAGGGGCTTCACCCGCTTGGCTTGCTTGATGGCAGCACACGTCTCACAGTCATGGATAACCTGGGAAATACTGTCCATGGTTAGATCCACCCCTCGGTCTCGTGCCCAATTATAGGTGGCGTCTCTGCCCTGATGACCTGAGGCATCATGGGCCCATCGAGCCAGGAACAATTCTCCCTTGTGTTCCCAATCTAAGTCTATCTTTGACACCTCTATCTGTGCAGCCTGATCTACCTGCTTGTTGTGCCGGTGTTCTTCACTAGCCCGACTCTTGGGAACATGGGCATCCACATGGCGGACTTTCACAGGTAGCTTCTCTATCCGAGTGGCAATGTCTTTCCACTCATCAGCAGCCCAGATTGGCTTTCCTCTACGTTGCAAGTCAGCCTTTTTCCACCTTTCCAGCCAGCCCAACAGAGCATTGGCTACCATCCATGAATCAGTGTAGAGGTAGAGTTTTGGCCATTTCTCTCTCAGCAATGTCCAAGGCCAGCTGAACAGCTTTGAGTTCAGCAAGTTGGCTTGATCCACCTTCTCCTTCGGTAGCTTGTGCAACCTGTCGTGTGGGGCTCCAGACGGCTGCTTTCCACTTCCGATTCATTCCCACGATGCGACAGGAACCGTCGGTGAAAAGACCGTAGCACGTTTCATCTGCTGGCAGCTAGTTGTACGGTGGGGCTTCTTCAGCTCGGGTCACTTGCTTCTGCTCCTCCTCCTCGGCAAGACCAAAATCTTCACCTTCTGGCCAGTTTGTAATTATCTCCAAAATCCCAGGGCGATTTGGGTTACCAATGCGGGCGCGCTGCATGATGAGGGCAATCCACTTGCTCCATGTGGCGTCGGTGGCATGGTGGGTAGAAGGAACCTTTCCTTTGAACATCCACCCCAGCACTGGCAGTCGGGTGCCAGGAGAAGTTGTGCTTCTGTGCCAATTACCTCTGAGGCAGCTTGAACTCCTTCATAGGCAGCCAAGATTTCCTTCTCCGTCGGAGTGTAATTGGCTTCAGAACCTCTGTAACCTCTGCTCCAGAATCCCAGGGTCGGCCTCGAGTTTCACCAGGCACCTTCTGCCAAAGGCTCCAGGACAGACCATGGTTCCCGGCTGCAGAGTAGAGAACATTCTTTACCTCTGGTCCTGTCCTGACTGGGCCAAGGGCTACAGCATGAGCGATCTCCTGCTTGATCTGGGCGAAGGCTTGCTGCTGTTCAGGGCCCCAGTGGAAATCATTCTTCTTGCGGTGACCAGGTAGAGAGGGCTCACAATCTTGCTGTATTCAGGGATATGCATTCTCCAAAAGCCTATGGCACCTAAGAAAGCTTGTGTTTCCTTCTTGCTTGTTGGTGCTGACATTGCAGTGATCTTATTGATGACCTCAGTGGGGACCTGGCGCTCATCCGTCTTGCCACTTCACTCCCAGGAACTGGATCTCTCGAGCAGGTCCTTTGACTTTGCTTTTCTTGATGGCAAAGCCAGCTTCCAGCAAAATCTGGATGATTTTCTCCCTTCTCAAAGACCTCTGTTGCCGTGTTCCCCCACACACAATGATGTCATCAATGTATTGCAAATGTTCTGGGGCCTCACCCCTTTTCCAGTGCAGCCTGGATCAGCCCATGGCAGATGGTGGGGGCTGTGTTTCACCCCTGGGGCAGTCGGTTCCAGGTGTACTGCACACCCTCCAGGTGAAAGCAAACTGAGGCCTGCACTCTGCTGCCAAAGGAATGGAGAAAATGCATTGGCAATGTCAATGGTAGCATACCACTTCGCTGCCTTGACTCCAGCTCGTACTGCAGCTCCAGCATGTCCGCACGGCTGCGCTCAGTGGTGGAGTCACTTCATTCAAGGCACGATAGTCCACAGTCAATCTCCATTCCCCTCAGACTTGCGCACGGGCCAGATGGGGCTGTTGAAGGGT
>JAREIS010002104.1:0-23227 GCA_030060385.1 Muscicapa striata striata | reverse complement strand
GGATTTCTCCTGAGCTAATGACGCCACCACCAGAATCCTGGCTACTTCTGGAGAGGCTGCATCTTCCTCTTAGATGGTAATAAGAAACGGAGGTTGTCATGTTTTTCAGCAGAAAATAAGCCTAGGTTAGTGTCCAGGCAATGAGCCTGAGACTGTGCCCTGTGACAGCTAAGATTCGAAATAGTTAAGATTTCTCTAGACTAAAATTGACTCCCAAATCAGGCTATGTCTCGAGAGACAATGACTTCTCAAACTGCTATTGAAACTGGGAGAGGTGTGTTTTTTCAGAGAGAAAATTTCAAATGTCCGTGTCCTGGCATTGGGCCTGAGACTTGCGCCTGAGAGCTAAAATTCCGAAATGACTGTGATTTCTCCTAGACCAAAAATGCCTCTACATAGAATTCTGGCTGCCATTGAGAGACAACACTTCTCCAAACTGCTATTAAGAAACTGGGAGGGTGGTTTTTTTCAGAGCCAAATGGCAATGTTCGTGGTCCAGGGCAATGGGGCCTGAGACTGGCGCTGAGAGTTAATCTCAAATGATCAGGATTTCTCCCAGACTAAAAATGCCACTACATAGAATCCTGGCTACTTTGGAGAGACAATGACTTCCTCCAAACTGCTATTAAGAAACTGGGAGGGTGGTTTTCAGAGCCAAAATGGCAAATGTTAGTGTCCAGGGCAATGGGCCTGAGACTGGGCGTCTGACAGCTAAGATTCGCTTCTCCAAACTGGTATTAAGAAACTGAGGGTATGTTATTTTAAGAGAGGAATGGCAAAGGCAGTGTCCAGGGCAATGGGCCTGAGACTGGGCTCTGACAGCTAATTCCAAACATCAGGATTTCTCCTAGACTAATGACGCCACCACTGAGAACCTGGCTACTTTTGGAGACCGTATCTTCCTCCTAGATGGTATTATGAAACTGAAGGTGTCATGTTTTTCAGCAGGAAAATGGCCTACGTTAGTGTCCAGGGCAATGGCCTGAGACTGGGCGTCTGACAGCCAAATTCCAAATGATCAGGATTTCCTAGACAATGACGCCACCACCTGAATCCTGGCTACTCTTGGAGAGACTGTATCTTTCCTCCTAGATGGTATTAAGAAACTGGGAGGGTGTCATGTTTTTCAGCAGGAAAATTAACACGTTAGTGTCCAGGGCAATGGGCCTGAGACTGGGCGGCCTGACAAACAAGTGGTAAAATTCAAATGATCACATTTCCTCCTAGACTAAAATGCCACCACTTACAAATCGATGCTACGTAATGAGAGACAATGACTTCCTCCAAACTGGTATTAAGAAACTGGGAGGGTGGTCATGTTTTCAGCAGAAAATGGCCTATGTTAGTGTCTCAGGGCAATGGGCCTGAGACTGGGCGTCTGACAGCCAAAAATTCAAATGATTAAGATTTCTCCTAGACTAAAATGCCACCATAAATCTGGCTACTTTGAGAGACAATGACTTCTCCAACTGCTATAAGAACTGGAGGTTGGTTTTCAAGGAAATGGCAAATGTTCGTGTCCAGGCAATGGGCCTGAGACTGGCGCTGACAGCTAAAATTCGAAATGATCAGGATTTCTCCAGACTAAGAGCCACCACTAGAATCCTGGCTACTTTGGAGAGACTGACTTCCCAATGTATTAAGAAACTGGGAGGGTGTATTTTTCAGAGGAAAATGGCATGTTCGTGTCAGGGCAATGGGCCTGAGACTGGCGTCTGAGTAAAATCAAATGATAGATTTCCCCAGACTAAAAGCACTAAATCCGGCTCTTGAGAGACAATGACTTCCTCCAAACTGCTATTAAGAACTGGAGGGTGTGGTTTTCAGAGAATGCAATTGTCGGGCAATGGGCCTGAGCTGGCGCTGACAGTAAAATTCAAATGATCAGTTTCTCAGACTAAAACCACATAGAATCCTGGCTCTTTGGAGACATGACTTCCTCCAATGCTATTAAGAAACTGGAGGTGTGGTTTCAGAGAAAATTGCAAATGTCGTGTCCGGGATGGGCCTGAGACTGGCGTCTGACAGCTAAATTCAATGATCAGATTTCTCCTAGACTAAAGATGCCACCATAGAATCCGGCTCTTGAGAGACAATGACTTCCTCCAAACTGCTATTAAGAAACTGGAGGTGTTTTTCAGAGAAAATGGCAAATGTTCGTGTCCGGCAATGGGCCTGAGACTGGCGTCTGACAGCTAAAATTCAAATGATCAAGATTTCTCCTAGACTAAAGTGGGCCTGAGACTGGGCGTCTGACAGCTAAAATTCCGAAATGATCAAAGATTTCTCCTAGACTAAAATGCCACTGCATAGAATCCTGGCTACTTTTGGAGAGACAATGACTTCCTCCAAACTGCTATTAAGAAACTGGGAGGGTGTGGTTTTTTCAGAGCCAAAATGGCAAATGTTAGTGTCCAGGGCAATGGGCCTGAGACTGGGCGTCTGACAGCTAAAATTCCGAAATGATCAGGATTTCTCTAGACTAATGACGCCACCACTGAGAATCCTGGCTACTTCTGGAGACTGTATCTTCCTCCTAGATGGTATTAAGAAACTGGGAGGGTGTCATGTTTTTCAGCAGGAAATGGCCTCGTTAGTGTCAGGGCAATGGGCCTGAGACTTGGCGTCTGACAGCTAAAATTCGAAATGATCAAGATTTCTCCTAGACTAAAGATGCCCTGAGACTGGGCGTCTGACACTAAAATTCGAAATGATCAGGATTTCTCCCAGACTAAAGATGCCACCACTTAGAATCCAGGCTACTTCTCGAGAGACAATGACTTCCTCAAACTGCTATTAAACTGGGAGGGTGTGGTTTTCAGAGAAATTGCAATGTCCGTGTCCGGCAGTGGGCCTAGACTGGGCGTCTGACAGCTAAATTCGAAATGATCAAGATTTCTCCTAGACTAAATGCCTACTATAGAATCCTGGCTGCTTTTGGAGAGACAATGACTTCCTCCAAACTGCTATTAAGAAACTGGGAGGGTGTGGTTTTTCAGAGAAAATGGCAAATGTTCCAGTCTCAGGGCATGGGCCTGAGACTGGGCGTCTGAAGCTAAAATTCGAAATGATCAGGATTTCTCCCAGACTAAAATGCCACTACATAGAATCCTGGCTCTTTTGGAGAGACAATGACTTCCTCCAAACTGCTATTAAGAAACTGGGAGGGTGTGGTTTTTCAGAGCCAAAATGGCAAATGTTAGTGTCAGGGCAATGGGCCTGAGACTGGCGTCTGACAGCTAAAATTCAAATGATCAGATTTCTCCAGACTAAAGATGCCACCACTGAATCTGGCTCTTGAGAGCAATGACTTCCTCCAAACTGCTATTAAGAAACTGGAGGTGTGTTTTCAGAGCAAAATGGCAAATATTCGTGTCAGGGCAATGGGCCTGAGACTGGCGCTGACAGCTAAAATTCAAATGATCAGATTTCTCCAGACTAAAGAGCCACACTAGAATCCTGGCTACTTTGGAGAGACAATGACTTCCTCCAAATGCTATTAGAAACTGGAGGGTGATTTTTCAGAGAAAATGGCATGTTAGTGTCCAGGGCAATGGGCCTGAGACTGGCGTCTGACAGCTAAAATTCCGAAATGATCAGGATTTCTCCTAGACTAAGATGCACCACTAAATCCGGCTACTTCTGAGAGACAATGACTTCCAACTGTATTAAGAACTGGAGGTGTGTTTTCAGAGAGAAATGCAAATGTCGTGTCCAGGGCATGGGCCTGAGACTGGGCGTCTGACAGCTAAAATTCAAATGATCAAGATTTCTCCTAGACTAAAATGCCACTACAATCGGCTCTTTGAGAGACAATGCTTCCTCCAAACTGCTATTAAGAAACTGGGAGGTGTGGTTTTCAAGAGAAATTGCAAATGTCCGTGTCGGCAGTGGGCCTGAGACTGGGCTCTGACAGCAAAATTCAATGATCAAGATTTCTCTAGACTAAAGATGCCACCACTAAAATCCTGGCTACTTTGGAGACAATGACTTCCTCAAACTGCTATTAAGAAACTGGAGGGTGTTTTTCAGAGAAAATGCAAAGTCGTTCGGCAGGCCTGAGATGGCTGACAGCTAAAATTCAAATGATAGATTTCTCCAGACTAAAATGCCACACTAGAATCCTGGCTGCTTTGGAGAGACAATGACTTCCTCCAAACTGCTATTAAGAAACTGGGAGGTGTGGTTTTTCAGAGAGAAATGCAAATGTCCGTGTCCAGGGCAATGGGCCTGAGACTGGCGCCTGCAGCTAAAATTCGAAATGATCAGATTTCTCCAGACTAAAATGCCACTACTAAATCCTGGCTGCTTTTGGAGAGACAATGACTTCCTCCAAACTGCTATTAAGAAACGATGGTTTCAGATGGCAAATTTTCGAGGACGCTGAGTACATATCAGTTCTCCAGACTAAAGATGCATATAAATCAGACTTTGGAGAACAATGACTTCCCAAACTGCTATAGAAACTGGGGTGTGTTTTAGAGCCAAAATGCAAATGTTGTGTCCAGGGCAATGGGCCTGAGACTGCTCTGACAGCTAAAATTCGAAATGATCAAATTCTCAGACTAAAGACCATGCATTAGCAGCACTATGGCAAGTGTATCTTCCGCCTAGAGGTTAAAGAAACTGGAGTGTCGTTTTCCAGACGAAAATGGCCACTAAAGTGTCCAGGGCAATGGCTGAGACTGCTCCTCAGCAAAATTAGAAATGAGAGTTTGGTTATTCAGAGCAAATGCAATGTGCTTTGGAGAGACGAGACTTCGCTCAACTGCATTAAAAACTGGAGGTATGGTTTTCCAGACAAAATGCACACTATGATCCTGGCAGCTGGGGCTGAGACTGGGCTCTGACTAAAATCAAATGAGTCAGTTTTCAGACTAAAAATGCCCAAATAATCGCTGTCTGGGCAAGCTGCTTCCTCAAACTGCTATTAAGAAACTGGAGGGTGTTTTTCAGAGAAGAATGGCAATGTTAGTATCCATGGCGAATGGAGACCTAGACTAGCGTCTAAAGGGTAAAATTCCGAAATGATCAGGAATTTCTCCCAGACTAAGATGCCCACTGAATCGCGCTGGCTATATTCGAAGAGATCGATTCCTCCAATGGTATTAAGAAACTGAGAGTGCTGTTTCAGAGAAAATGGACATTCTAACCATGAAGGAGCTGGAGGGGTGGCTAAGCTAAAATCGAAATGTCAGATTTCCCTAGACTAAGACCACACTAAATCCTGGCTACTTCGAGAGACAATGACTTCCTCAAACTGCTTTAAGAAACTGGGAGGGTCTTGTTTTCAGAGAATAATCCTTGAAGTAGTGCCAGGGCATGTGCCTGAGACTGGAAATGCCTGAACTAATCCGAAATGATAGATTTCTCCTGAACTAAAGATCCACCTAAATCCAGGCTCCTAGAGACAATGACTTCCTCCAACGATTAAGAACTGGGAGGAGAATGCTTTTCAGAGAAAAATGAAATGTGTGTCCGGAGGAAATGGGCTAGCTAGTCGCATGGCCTGAAATTCGGGATGATCAGATTCTCTAGACTAAGCACCAAAATCGGCTCTTTGAGGACTACTTCTCAATGATTAAAACGGAGGTGTTTTTCAGGAAATGCTTTAGTTCAGCAATGGGCGGACGGGCTCTGAGTAAATTCGAAATGATCAGTTTCTCCTAGATAAAGATGCCACACTAAATCGGCTCTCTGAGAGACAGACTTCCTCAAACTGCTATAGAAACTGGAGGTGTGTTTTCAGAGAAAATGCAAATGTCTGTCGGGCATGGGCCTGAGACTGCTCTGAAGTAAATTCCAAATGATCAGATTTCCCTAGACTAAAATGCCACCATAGAATCCTGCTCGTCTGGAGAGACAATGACTTCCTCAACTGCTATTAAGAAACTGGGAGGGTGTGGTTTTTCAGAGGAAAATGGCAAATGTTCGTGTCAGGGCAATGGGCCTGAGACGGCGCTCTGAAGCTAAAATTCGAAATGATCAGATTTCTCCCAGACTAAAAATGCACACTAGAATCCTGGCTACTTTGGAGAGACAATGACTTCCTCCAAACTGCTATTAAGAAACTGGGAGGGTGTTTTTCAGAGCAAATGGCAAATGTCAGTGTCAGGCAATGGGCCTGAGACTGGCTCTGACAGCTAAAATTCCGAAATGATCAGGATTTCTCCAGACTAAAGATCACCATTAGAATCCTGGCTCTTTGGAGAGACAATGACTTCCTCCAAACTGCTATAAGAAACTGGAGGGTGTTTTTTCAGAGAAAATGGCAAATGTTAGTGTCAGGGCAATGGGCCTGAGGCTGGCGTCTGAAGCTAAAATTCCGAAATGATCAGGATTTCTCCAGACTAAAATGCCACACTAGAACCCTGGCTACTTTGGAGAGACAATGACTTCCTCCAAACTGTATTAAGAAACTGGGAGGGTGTGTTTTCAGAGGAAAATGGCTGTCCGTGTCCGGGCAATGGGCCTGAGACTGGGCGTCTGACAGCTAAAATTCCGAATGTATCAAGATTTCTCCTAGACTAAAGACGCCACCACAGAGAATCCTGGCTACTTCAGGAGAGACAGTATCTTCCTCCAAGATGGTATTAAGAAACAGGGTGGGTGTGGTTTTACAGAGGGAAAATTGCCAGTGTTCATATCCAGGGCCCGTGGCCTGAGACTGGGTGTCTGAAACCTCAAATTCCGAAGGAATCAGGATTTTCCCAGACTAAAAATTCCACCACTGAGATCCTTTTGCCATTAGCTGTGATAAAATGTCTTCCCCAAACTGGAAGCAAGAAACGGGAGGGTGTGATGTTTTCAGTGGAAAATGGCCTATGTTCATGACCAGGGCAATGGGCCCAGACTGGGCGTCTGTGACAACTAAAATTCTAAAGGATCAGGATTTCTCCCAGACTAAAGATGCCACCCCTTAGAACCTTGGGCTACGATTGCATATAAAATGTCTTCCTCCAAACTGGTATTAAGAAACAGGGAGGGTGTGGTTTTTTCAGAGGGAAAATGGCATGTTCTTATCCAGTGACCTAGCCTCTCAGACAGGGCGTCTGAAACCTCAAATGGGAAGGAATCAGGATTTCTCACAGACTAAAAATGCCACCACTGAGAACCCTGGCTACTTTTAGAGAGACAATATCTCCTCAAACTGCTATTAAATACTGGAGGGTGTGGTTTTTTTCAGATGGAAAATGGCCCATGTTGGAAGCCAGGGCAAGTGGCCTGAGACTGGGCGTCTGACAACTAAAATTTCAAAAGAATCAGGATTTCTCCCAGACTAAAAATGCCACTATAGAACTCCTGGCTGCTTTTGGAGAGACAATGACATCTCCAAAACTGCTATTAAGAAACTGGGAGGGTGTGGTTTTTTCAGAGCCAAAATGGCAAATGTTTGTGTCCAGGGCAATGGGCCTGAGACTGGGTGTCTGACAACTAAAATTCGGAGAGACATGCTTCCTCCAAATGGTATTAAGAAACTGGAGGTGTGGTTTTCAGAGGAAAATGCAAATGTATCCGGGCATGGCCTGACTGGCGTCTGACAGCTAATTCGAAAGATAGATTTCTCCAGACTAAAATGCCCCGACTAAATCCGGCTATTTGAGAGACAATACTTCCTCAAACTGCTATTAGAAACTGGGAGGTGTGGTTTTTCAGAGGAAAATTGCAATGTTCTGTCCAGGGCATGGCCTGAGACTGGGCGTCTGACAGCTAAAATTCGAAGATCAAGATTTCCCCAGACTAAGACACTGCAAAATCCTGGCGTTTGGAGGACAATGACTTTTAAAGCTTTAAACTAGGGTGTGAGTTTTCAGAGAAATGGCAAAATTTCATGCAGGGCATGGCTGAGACTGCGTCTGGACTCTAAATTCCAAAGATAAGTTTCTCAACTAAAATGCCACATAGAATCCTGGCTACTTTGGAGAGACAACACTTCCTCAAACTGTATTAAGAAACTGGAGGTGTGGTTTTCAGAGCAAAATGGCAAATGTTGTGTCCAGGGCAATGGGCCTGAGACTGGGCGTCTGACAGCTAAAATTCCAAATGATCAGGATTTCTCCTAGACTAAAGATGCCACCACTTAAATCCGGCTACTTCTGGAGAGACTGATCTTCCTCAGATGTATTAAAACTGGGAGGTGTCAGTTTTCAGAGGAAATGGCATTGTGTCAGGCAATGGGCCTGAGACTGGGCGTCTGACAGCTAAAATTCGAAATGATCAAGATTTCTCCTAGACTAAAATGCCACCACTTAAATCCAGGCTCTTGAGAGACAATGACTTCCTCCAAACTGCTATTAAGAAACTGGGAGGGTGTTTTTTCAGAGCATGGAAATGTGTCAGGCAATGGCTGAGACTGGGCTCTGACAGCTAAATTCGAAATGATCAGATTTCTCCAGACTAAAATCCACCACTAAACCTGGCTACTTGAGAATGCTTCCTCAAACTGTATTAGAAACTGGGAGGGTGTGGTTTTCAGAGAAATGGCATGTTTGTCAGGGCATGCCTGAGACTGGGTCTGAACTAAAATTGAAAGATCAGATTTCTAGACTAAAATGCCACACTAGAATCCTGCTCTTTGAGAGACAATGACTTCCTCAAACTGCTATTAGAAACTGGGAGGTTGGTTTTCAGAGAAATGCAAATGTCGTTCCGGCAATGGGCCTGAGACGGCGTCTGACAGTAAATTCAAATGACAGATTCTCAGACTAAATCCACACTAAATCCTGGCTACTTTGGAGGACAATGACTTCTCCAAACTGTATTAAGAAACTGGGAGGGTGGTTTTCAGAGAATGAAATAGTCGGCATGGGCTGAACGGCTCTGATAAAATTCAAATGATAGATTCTCCGACTAAAATGCACTACATAGAATCCTGCCTTGGAGAGACAATGACTCTCAAACTGCATAAGAAACTGGAGGTTGGTTTCAGAGAATGCAAATTGTGTCGGGCATGCTGAGACGGCCTGACAGCAAAATTCAATGATCAGATTTCCCAGACTAAAGCCACTAGAATCGCTCTTGGAGAGCTGACTTCCTCAATTAGAACTGGGAGGGTGTTGTTTTCCAGGAAAGCATGCAGTTAGTGTCCAGGGCAATGGGCCAGACTGGGCGCTGACAGTAAAATTCAATGATCAAGATTTCATCCTAGACTAAGATGCCACCCTAAACAAGTACTTCTGAGAGACTGATTCTCAGATGTTTAAGAAACTGGAAGGTGTCATGTTTTTCAGCAGGAAAATGGCCTCGTTGTGTCAGCAAGGCTGAGACTGGGCTCAACTAAAATTCAAAGATCAGGATTTCTCCCAGACAAATGCCACCTTAGAACCTTGGTCGATGGCATATAAAATTCTTCTCCAAACTGGTATTAAGAAACTGGAGGTGTAGGTTTTAAATGGAAAATGCAATTTCTCTCCAGGACTTTGCCTCAGACTGGCTTGAAACCTTTCTCCCAGACTAAAAATGCCACTACATTGAATCCTGGCTACTTTTGGAGAGACAATGACTTCCTCCAAACTGCTATTAAGAAACTGGGAGGGTGTGGTTTTTTTCAGAGCCAAAATGGCAAATGTTGTGTCCAGGGCAATGGGCCTGAGACTGGGCGTCTGACAGCTAAAATTCCGAAATGATCAGGATTTCTCCTAGACTAATGACACCACCACTGAGAATCCTCGCTACTTCTGGAGAGACTGTATCTTCCCCCTAGATGGTATTAAGAAACTGGGAGGGTGTCATGTTTTTCAGCAGGAATATGGCCTACGTTCGTGTCCAGGGCAACGAGCCTGAGACTGGGCGTCTGACAACTAAAATTCCAAAAGGATCAGGATTTCTCCCAGACTAAAGATGCCACCCCTTAGAACCTTGGCTACGATGGCATATAAAATGTCTTCCTCCAAACTGGTATTAAGAAACTGGGAGTGTGTGGTTTTTTTCAGAGGGAAAATGGCACATGTTCTTATCCAGGGACTTTGGCCTCAGACTGGGCGTCTGAAACCTAAAATTCCGGAGGAATCAGGATTTCTCCCAGACTAAAAATGCCACCAATTAGAATCCTGGCTACTTTTGGAGAGACAATTACATCCTCCAAACTGCTATTAAGAAACTGGGAGGGTGTGGTTTTTTTCAGAGAGAAAATGGCAAATGTCCGTGTCCCGGGCAATGGGCCTGAGACTGGGCGTCTGACAGCTAAAATTCCGAATTGATCAAGATTTCTCCTAGACTAAAGACGCCACCACAGAGAATCCTGGCTACTTCAGGAGAGACTGTATCTTCCTCCTAGATGGTATTAAGAAACTGGGTGGGTGTGGTTTTTACAGAGGGAAAATTGCCAGTGTTCATATCCAGGGCCCGTGGCCTGAGACTGGGTGTCTGAAACCTCAAATTCCGAAGGAATCAGGATTTCTCCTAGACTAAAAATGCCACCACTGAGATCCTTGGCTACTATTGCAGATAAAATGTCTTCCCCAAACTGGTATTAAGAAACGGGGAGGGTGTGGTGTTTTTACGCGGGAAAATGGCCTATGTTCGTGACCAGGGCAATGGGCCTGAGACTGGGCGTCTGACAACTAAAATTCCGAAAGGATCAGGATTTCTCCCAGACTAAATATGCCACCCCTTAGAACCTTGGCTACGATTGCATATAAAATGTCTTCCTCCAAACTGGTATTAAGAAACAGGGAGGGTGTGGTTTTTTTCAGAGGGAAAATGGCACATGCTCTTATCCAGTGACCTAGCCCTCAGACAGGGCGTCTGAAACCTCAAATTCGGAAGGAATCAGGATTTCTCACAGACTAAAAATGCCACCACTGAGAACCCTGGCTACTTTTAGAGAGGCAATATCATCCTCAAAACTGCTATTAAATACTGGATTGTGTGGTTTTTTTCAGATGGAAAATGGCCCATGTTGGAAGCCAGGGCAAGTGGCCTGAGACTGGGCGTCTGACAACTAAAATTTCAAAAGAATCAGGATTTCTCCCAGACTAAAAATGCCACTACATAGAATCCTGGCTGCTTTTGGAGAGACAATGACTTCCTTCAAACTGCTATTAAGAAACTGGGAGGGTGTGGTTTTTTTCAGAGCCAAAATGGCAAATATTCCTGTCTAGGGCAATGGGCCTGAGACGGCGTTTCTGAGAGTTAAAATTCCGAAATGATCAGGATTTCTCCCAGACTAAAAATGCCACTACATATAATCCTGGCTGCTTTTGGAGAGACAATAACTTCCTCCAAACTGTTATTAAGAAAATGGGAGGGTGTGGTTTTTTTAAAGCCAAAATGGCAAATGTTAGGGTCCAGGGCAATGGGCCTGAGACTGGGCGTCTGACAGCTAAAATTCCGAAAGGATCAGGATTTCTCCCAGACTAAAGATGCCACCCCTTAGAACCTTGGCTACGATAGCATATAAAATGTCTTCCTCCAAACTGGTATTAAGAAACAATGAGGGTGTGGTTTTTTTCAGAGGGAAAATGAAACATGTTCTTATCCAGTGACCTAGCCCTCCGACTGGGCGTCTGAAACGTCACATTCGGAAGGAATCAGGATTTCTCACAGACTAAAAATGCCACCACTGAGAACCCTGGCTACTTTTAGAGAGACAATATCTTCCTCAAAACTGCTATTAAATCCTGGGAGGGTGTGGTGTTTTTCAGAGGGAAAATTGCCAATGTTCTTATCCAGAGCCCTTGGCCTGAGACTGGGCGTCTGACAACTAAAATTCCGAAGGAATCAGGATTTCTCCCAGACTAAAAACGGCACCACTGAGAACTCTGGCCGTTCACGGAGTGCCAAAAGCCTCCTTTAAATGGATATTACAATAGTGGTGAGGTGATCTTCATTTCACAGAGAAATAGGCCCTTCTTTGCATGCAGGGGCATGGTCCTGAGACTGGGCTTCGGCCTGCTAAAATTCCAAACCTAATGTTTACTCGCAGACTAAAGATGCCAGCAGTAAGAAGCCTGGCTACTTTTGGAGAGACCAACACTACCTCCAAACTGGTATTAAGAAACTGGGAGGGTGTGGTTTTTTTCAGATGGAAAATGGCCCATGTTGGAAGCCAGGGCAAGTGGCCTTAGACTGGGCGTCTGACAACTAAAATTCCAAAAGGATCAGGATTTCTCCCAGACTAAAGATGCCACCACTTAGAATCCTGGCAGCTTTTCGAGAGACAATGACTTCCTCCAAACAGCTATTAAGAAACTGGGAGGGTGTCCGAAATGATCAGGATTTCTCCTGACTAAAAATGCCACTACATAGAATCCTGGCTACTTTTGGAGAGACAATGACTTCCTCCAAACTGCTATTAAGAAACTGGGAGGGTGTGGTTTTTTCAGAGCCAAAATGGCAAATGTTCCTGTCTAGGGCAATGAGGCCTGAGACGAAGCCTCTAGGGAATAATTCGAAATGATCAGGATTTCTCCCAGACTAAAAATGCACTACATAGAATCCTAGCTACTTTTGGAGAGACAATGGCTTCCTCCAAACTGCTATTAAGAAACTGGGAGGGTGGTTTTCCAGGCCAATGGCAAATATTCCTGTCTAGGGCAATGGGCCTGAGATGGCGCCTAATTAAAATTCGAAATGATCAGGATTTCTCCTAGACTAAAAATACCACTACATAGAATCCTGGCTACTTTTGGAGAGACAATGACTTCCTCCAAGCTGCCATTAAGAAACTGGGAGGTGTGGTTTCAGAGAGAAAATTGCAAATATCGTGTCCCGGGCAATGGGCCTGAGACTGGGCGCTGACAGCTAAAATTCGAAATGATCAGGATTTCTCCAGACTAAAAATGCGCTACATAGAATCCTGGCTGCTTTGGAGAGACAATGACTTCCTCCAAACTGCTATTAAGAAACTGGGGGGTGTGGTTTTTCAGAGCCAAATGCAAATGTTAGTGTCCAGGGCAATGGGCCTGAGACGCCTGAAGTAAATTGAAATGATCAGATTTCTCAGACTAAAATGCCACTATAAATCCGCCTTGAGACAATGACTTCCCAAACGCTATTAAGAAACTGAGTGTTTTCAGAGCAAATGAAATTGTTCCAGGCAATGGCCTGGATCGCTGAGCAATTCAATATCAGATTCTCTAGCTAAGGCCACCACTAGAACCTGGCTCTTTGAGACTCTTCTCCAAATGGATATGAAACTGGGAGGTTCAGTTTTCAGCCAAAATGGCCATTTGGTCCAGGCAATGCGCCGAGACTAGGCATGGTGCTAAAATTCAAATGATCAAGATTTTCCAACAAAGATGCCACCAGTTAAATCCGGCTACTTGGCTGAAAAAATTCTTCCAAACTGTTATTAAGAAACTGGGAGGGTGTGGTTTTCAGAGGAAAATGGCAAATGTCATGTCCGAACTGCTAGACCGAGATGGGGTCTGAAGCCAAAATTCAAATGATAAGATTTCTCCAGACTAGATGCACAGCATGAATCCTGACTCTTGAAGACAATACTCCCTAAACTGCTATTAAGAAACTGAGGAGGTTGTTTTTCAGAGCAAATGGCACAATGTATGTCCAGGGCAATGGGCCTGAGTTCAGCCTGAAGCTAAAATTCAATGATCAGAGATTTCTCAGACAAGACGCCAACTAAATCCATGCTACTTCTGGAGAGACAATGACTCCTCCAATGGCTATTAAGAAACTGAGGTGTCGGTTTTTCAAGCAGGAAATGGAGTTGTTCCAGGAGCAATGGCCTGAGCGGGCTGAGCAGATCAATTGACAG
Source organism: Muscicapa striata striata (assembly GCA_030060385.1). Classification (NCBI taxonomy): domain Eukaryota; kingdom Metazoa; phylum Chordata; class Aves; order Passeriformes; family Muscicapidae; genus Muscicapa; species Muscicapa striata. The sequence goes on along the minus strand of JAREIS010002104.1, from coordinate 9,510 downwards.
ATTTCCCTGACTAAAAATGCCACTATAGATCCTGGCTGTATTGAGAACAATGACTTCCCAAACTGCTATAAAATGGGAGGTGTGGTTTTTTCAGAGCAAAATGGCAAATGTTTGTCCAGGCAATGGGCCTGAGACTGGCCTGACAGCTAAAATTCGAGATCAGGATTTCCCAGACTAAATCTGCACCTTAGAACCTTGGCTACAGAAAAACTCCTCCAAATGTATTAAGAAACGAGGGTGTGTTTTTCAGAGGAAAGACATGTTCTTCCAGTGACTAGTCTGGCGCCTGAACTAAATTCAAGATCAGGATTTCTCCAGACTAAAATCACCACTGAGAACCTGGCTACTTTTAGAGAGACAATATCTTCCTCAAACTGCTATTAAAACTGGAGGGTGAGTTTTTCAGAGAAAATGGCCCTGTTGAGCCAGGGCAATGGCCTGAGACTGGCGCTGACATAAAATTCAAAGAATCAGATTTCTCCAGACTAAGATGCCACACAGAACCGGCACTTGAGAGACAATGACTTCCCAACTGTCAAGAAACTGGGAGGGTGGTTTTCAGAAAATGGCAAATGTCGGTCCAGGAATGGCCTAGACAGGCCTGAACGCAAATCAAATGAAGATTCCAGACTAAAGATGCCACCACTAGAATCCTGGCTCTTTGAGAGACAATGACTTTCCAAACTGCTATAAAACTGGAGGTGTTTTTTCAGAGAAAATGCAATGTCCGTGTCCGGCAGTGGCCTGAGATGCGTGACAGCAAAATTCAAATGATCAAGATTTCTCCAGACTAAGATGCCACCATAGAATCCTGGCTCTTTTGAGAGACAATGACTTCTCCAACGCTATTAAGAAACTGGAGGGTGTGGTTTTTCTCAGAAAATGGCAAATGTTGTCCAGGCATGGCCTGAGACTGGCGCCTGAAGCTAAATCAAATGATCAGATTTCTCCAGACTAAAGATGCCACCATAAATCCTGGCCTTTGAGAGACAATGACTCTCCAAACTAGTAAGAAACTGGAGGGTGTGTTTTTCAGAGCCAAATGGCAAATGTTCGTGCCAGGCAAGGGCCTGAGACTGCGCCTGACAGCTAAAATTCAATGATCAGGATTTCTCCAGACTAAGATGCCACCACTAGAATCCTGGCTCTGAGAGACAATGACTTCTCCAAACTGTATAAGAAACTGAGAGGTGTTTTTTCAGAGCAAATGGCAAATGTCCGTTCCAGGCAATGGGCCTGAGACTGGCCTGACAGTAAAATTCGAATGATCAGATTTTCCAGACTAAAGATGCCACTAATGAATCCTGGCTCTTTGAGAGACAAACTTCTCCAAACTGCTATAAGAAACTGAGGGTGTGGTTTTCAGAGCAAATGCAAATGTCGTTCCAGGGGCCTGAGACTGCCTGACAGCTAAATTCAAATGATCAGAGACTAAAAGCCACCATAGAATCCTGGCTCTTTGAAACATGACTTCCAAACTGATTAAGAAACTGGGAGGGTTTTTTCGAGCAAAAAATGTTCAGTCAGCAATGGCCTGAGACAGGCCTGAACAAAATCAAATGATGGATTTCAGACTAATGCCACCACAGAATCTGGACTTGAGGACAATGACTTCCAAACTGCTAAGAACGAGGTTTTTTTCAGAGCAAATGGCAAATGTCGGTCCGGCATGGCCTGAGACTGCTCTGACAGCAAAATCAAATGATCGATTTCCAGACTAAATGCACACTAGAATCCTGGCTCTGAGAGACAATGACTTCCCAAACTGCATTAAGAAACTGGAGGGTGGTTTTTTTCAGAGCCAAATGCAAATTGTCAGGAACTGAGACTGCCTGACAGCTAAATCAAATGACTCAGGATTTCCAGACTAAAATGCTCACCACAGAATCCTGGCACTTTGAGAGACAATGACTCCCAACTGTATAAGAAACTGGAGGTGGTTTTTCAGAGAAATGCAAATGTCTCGTTCCAGGCAATGGCCTGAGACTGGCGCTGAAGCTAAAATCAAATGATCAGATTTCTCAGACTAAGACACACAGAATCCTGGTCTTTGAGAGACAATGACTTCTCCAAACTTAAGAAACTGGGAGGGTGGTTTCAGAGCAATGAAAATCTGTCAGGGCAATGGGCCTGAGATGCGCCTGAAGCAAAATTCAATGATCAGATTCTCCAGACTAATGCCACCACTAGAATCCTGGCTCTTGGAGAAATGACTTCTCCAAACTGCATTAAGAAACTGGGAGTGGTTTTTCAGAGCAAATGAAATGTTCGTGTCCAGGCATGGGCCTGAGATGGCCTGAAGCCAAAATTAATGACAGGATTCTCCAGACTAAAATGCCACACTGAATCCTGGCTCTTTGAGAGACAAACTCTCCAAATCTGATAAGAAACTGGAGGTGTGGTTTTTCAGAGCCAAAATGCAAATGTTCTGTCCAGGCAAGGCCTGAGACTGCAGCAATCTGACATGATAATTCCAGACACATGACGTCTTGAAGACTTCTTCCAGACGCTAAGAAACTGGAGGGTTTCAGAGCCAAATGGCAATGAATCCAGGCAATGGCCTGAGACTGCGAGCAAATCAAATGATCAGATTTCTCGACTAATAGCCACACTAGAATCCGGCTGAGAGCATGATTTCCATTTAAGAACGATGTGTTTCAGAAATTGTCCAGGCAAGGCCTGAGACTGGCCTGACACAAAATTCAAATGATCAGATTCTCCAGACTAAATGCACCACTAGAATCCTGCGCTTTGAGAGACAATGACTTCTCCAAACTGCTATTAAGAAACTGAGGTGTGTTTTTTAGAGAGAAAATGCAAATTCGTCAGGATGGCCTGAGACTGGCCTGAAGTAAAATTCCAATGATCAGGATTTTCCTGACTAAAGATGCCACCACTAGAATCCGGCCTTTGAGAGACAATGACTTCTCAAACTGCATTAAGAAACTGAGGGTGGTTTTTCAGAGAAAATGGCAAATGTCGTATCCAGGCAATGGGCCTGAGACGGCCTGACAGAATCCAATGATCAGATTCTCAGACAGACCACTGAGAATCCTGCTCTTGAGAATGCTTCCGATAGAAATGAGGTGTTTTTCAAGAAAATGGAAAGTGTCAGGCATGGGCTAGACTGGCCTGACAGCTAAATTCAAATGATCAGATTTCTCGACTAAGATGCACTTAGAATCCAGCTATTTGAGAGACAATGACTTCTCAAACTGCTATAAGAAACTGAGGGGGTTTTTCAGAGAAAATGCAAATGTCGTGTCCCAGGCAGATGGGCCTGAGACTGGCGTCTGACAGCTAAATCGAAATGATCAGATTTCTCCAGACTAAAATGCCACTACATAGAATCCTGGCTGCTTTTGGAGAGACAACGACTTCTCCAAACTGCTACTAAGAAACTGGGAGGGTGTGGTTTTTCAGAGCCAAATGGCAAATGTCCGTGTCCAGGCAATGGGCCTGAGACTGGCTGCCTGACAGCTAAAATTCCAAATGATCAGGATTTTCCAGACTAAAATGCACCACTAGAATCCGGCTACTTCTGGAGAGACAATGACTTCTCCAACTGCATAAGAAACTGGGAGGGTGTGGTTTTCCAGAGCCAAAATGGCAAATGTCTGTGTCCAGGGCAATGGCCTGAGACTGGGCTGTCTGACAGCCAAAATTCAAATGATCAGATTTCTCCAGACTAAAATGCCACATAGAATCCTGGCTACTTTGGAGAGACAATGACTTCCTCCAAACTGCTATTAAGAAACTGGAGGGTGTGGTTTTTCAGAGAAAATGAAATGTCGTGCCAGGCAATGGGCCTGAGACTGGGCCTGAAGCTAAAATTCAAATGATCAGATTTCTCCAGACTAAAATGCCACCACTAGAATCCAGGCTCTTTGGAAGAATGACTTCTCCAAACTGCATGAAACTGAGGTGGTTTTTCAGAAAATGGCAAATGTTGTGTCCAGGCATGGGCCTAGACTGGGCCTGACAGCAAAATTAAGACTGTGATTTTCCAGACTAAATGCCACACTAGAATCCTGGCTACTTTGGAGAGACAATGCTTCCTAAACCATTAAGAAACTGGAGGTGTGTTTTTCAGAGCAAATGGCAAATTTCATGTCTAGGGCAATGGCCTGAGACTGCGCCTGAAGCTAAATTCAAATGATCAGATTTCCAGACTAAAGATGCCACCACTAGAATCCGGCTACTTTTGAGAGACAATGACTTCCTCCAAACTGACTAAGAAACTGGGAGGGTGTGGTTTTTCAGAGCCAAATGGCAAATGTTCAGGTCCAGGCATGGGCCTGAGACTGGAGCGCTGCAGCAAAATCTGAAATGATCAGATTTCTCTAGACTAAAATGCCACTACATAGAATCCGGCTGCTTTTGAGAGACAATGACTTCTCCAAACTGCTATTAAGAAACTGGAGGTGTGGTTTTTCAGAGCAAATGGCAAATGTCAGTGTCCAGGGCAGGGCCTGAGACTGCAGCCTGACAGCTAAAATTCAAATGATCAGATTTCTCCGACTAAAATGCCACCACTAGAATCCTGGCTACTTTGAGAGACAAGACTTCTCCAAACTGGCATAAGAAACTGGGAGGGTGGTTTTTCAGAGCCAAATGAAATTCCTGTCCAGGCAATGGGCTGAGACTGGCCTGAAGCAAAATCAAATGATCAGGATTCTCCAGACTAAATGCCACTACTAAATCCTGGCTACTTTGAGAGACAATGACTCTCCAAACTGCATAAGAAACTGAGGGTGTGTTTTTCGAGCAAATGGCAAATGTCGTGTCCAGGCAATGGGCCTGAGACTGGCGCCTGACAGCTCAAAATTCGAAATGATAGGATTTCCAGACTAAAATGCCCCCACATGAAATCCTGGCTACTTTTGGAGACAATGACTTCCTAAACTGCTATAAGAAACTGGAGTGTGGTTTTTCAGAGCAAATGAAATGTCTGTCCAGGCAAGGCCTGAGACTGGCGCTGACAGCTAAAATTCAAATGATCAGGATTCTCCAGACTAAAATGCCACCACTAGAATCCTGGCTACTTTGAGAGACAATGACTTCTCCAAACTGCTAGAAGAAACTGGGAGGTGTGAGTTTTTCAGCAGAAATGGCAAATTCTAGGTCCAGGCAATGGGCCTGAGACTGGCTCTGAAGCAAAATCTAAATGATCAGATTTCTCCAGACTAAAATGCACCACATAGAATCCAGGCTTTTGAGAGACAATGACTCTCCAAACTGCTATTAAGAAACTGGGAGGTGTGGTTTTTCAGAGCCAAATGCAAATGTCTGTCCAGGCATGGGCCTGAGACTGGCCTGAAGCAAATTCAAATGATCAGATTTCCTAGACTAAGATGCACCACTAGAACCTGGCTCTTTGAGAGAATGACTTCCAATGCATAAGAAACTGGGAGGGTGTGTTTTCAGAGAAATGCAATGTCGTGTCCAGGGCATGGCCTGAGACAGCCTGACAGCTAAAATCAAATGATCAGATTTCTCCAGACTAAAGATGCCACACTAGAATCCTGGCTACTTTGGAGAAATGACTTCTCCAACTGATAAGAAACTGGAGGTGGTTTTTCAGAGAAATGCATAATCGTCCAGGGCAAGGCTGAGACTGAGGCCTGACAGCAAAATTCAAATGACGATTTCCCTAGACTAAAGATGCCACCACAGAATCCTGGCTACTTGAGAGACAATGACTTCTCCAAACTGCATTAAGAAACTGGAGGGTGTGGTTTTTCAGAGCAAAATGGCAAATGTCTGTCCAGGATGGGCCTGAGACTGGGCGCTGACAGCAAAATCAAATGATCAGATTTCTCCAGACTAAAATGCCACCACTAGAATCCTGGCACTTGAGAGACAATGACTCTCCAAACTGCATTAAGAAACTGGAGGTGTGGTTTTTCAGAGAAATGGCAAATGGCAGTGTCAGGAAGGGCCTGAGACGCTGACAGCAAAATTAAATGATAGATTTTCCAGACTAAGAGCCACCACTAGAATCCTGGCTCTTGAGAGACTGACTCTCCAATGCATTAGAAACTGGGAGGTGTTTTTTCAGAGGAAAATGGCATGTCTCCAGGCATGGGCCTGAGACTGGGCCTGACAGCTAAAATTCAATGATCAGGATTTCTCCAGACAAAATGCCACACTAGAATCCTGGCTACTTTTGAAAATGACTTCCAAACTGATTAAGAAACTGGAGGTGTGGTTTTTTCAGGAGAAATGCAATGTTGTGCCAGAGGGCCTGAGATCGGCAAAAAAATAATGATCAGATTTCTCCCAGACTAAAATGCCACCACTAGAACCTGGCTCTTGAGAAAATGACTTCTCCAAACTGCATAAGAAACTGGAGGTGTGTTTTTTTCAGAGAAAATGGCAATGTCTGTCCAGGTGCTAGACGCCTGAAGCAAAATTAATGATCAGATTTCTCCAGACTAAAATGCCACACTAGAATCCTGGCTCTTTGAGAGCAATACTTCCAAACGTATAAAAACTGAGGGTGTGTTTTCAGAGAAAATGGCAAATGTTGTGTCCAGGCAGGGCCTGAGACGGCTCTGGACACAAAATCAAATGATCAGATTTCTCCAGACTAAAATGCCACTCATAGAATCCTGGCTCTTGAGAGACAATGACTCTCCAAACTGCATTAAGAAACTGGAGGGTGTGTTTTCAGAGAAAATGCAAATGTCCGTGTCCGGCATGGGCCTGAGACTGGCTGACAGCTAAAATTCAAATGATCGGATTTCTCCCAGACTAAAATGCCACACATAGAATCCTGGCTCTTTGGAGAGACAATGACTTCTCCAAACTGCTATTAAGAAACTGGGAGGTGTGGTTTTTCAGAGCCAAATGGCAATGTTCGTCCAGGCAATGGCCTGAGACGGCTCTGAAGAAAATCAAATGATCAGATTCTAGACTAATGCACCACTTGAATCCTGGCTACTTGGAGACAATGACTTCCCAATGCTATAAGAAACGGGAGGTGTTTTTTCAGAGAAAATGGCAAATTCGTCCGGAGGGCCTGAGACTGGCGCTGACAGCTAAAATTCAAATGATCAGGATTTCTCCTAGACTAAGAGCCACCACAGAATCCTGCTACTGAGAGACTATCTTCCTCAATGGTATTAAGAAACTGGGAGGGTGTGTTTTTCAGAGAAAATGCATTTCTTCCAGGCATGGCGAGACTGGCGCTGAACAAATTGAAAGATCAGATTTCTCCTAGACTAAAATGCCACACTAGAATCCTGGCTACTTTGAGAGACAATGACTTCTCCAAACTGCTATTAAGAAACTGAGGTGTGGTTTTTCAGAGAGAAATGCAAATGTCTGCCAGGCAGGGCCTGAGACTGGCGTCTGACAGCTAAAATTCCAAATGATCAGATTTCTCCAGACTAAAGATGCCACCCTAGAATCCTGGTCGTTTGAGAGACAATGACTTCCTCCAAACTGCTATTAAGAAACTGGGAGGTGTGGTTTTTCAGAGAGAAATGCAAATGTCTGTCCAGGCATGGGCCTGAGACGGCGCTGACAGATAAATTCAAATGATCAGGATTTCTCCAGACTAAAATGCCACACTAGAACCTGGCTACTTTTGAGAGACAATGACTTCCCAAAACTGCTATTAAGAAACTGGGAGGGTCTGTTTTTCAGAGGAAAATGCTACTTATGTCAGGCAAGGCCTGAGACTGCGCTGAACTAAAATTCAAAGATCAGATTTCTCCAGACTAAAGATCACTCAAAACCGCCTGGAAAAATGCTCTCAAACTGTATTAAGAAACTGGAGGTGGTTTTTAGAGAAAATGCAATGTCTTCCAGGATGGCCTAGACGGCTCTGAACTAAATTCAATCAGGATTTCTCCCAGACTAAATGCCACTAGAATCGCTACTTTTGAGACAATGACTCTCAAACTGCTATTAAGAAACTGGGAGGGTGGTCAGAGAAAATGCAAATGTCGTCGGCATGGGCCTGAGACTGGCGCTGACAGCTAAATTCGAATGATCAGGATTTCTCAGACTAATGCCCACATGAATCCTGCTGCTTTGAGAACTGACTTCCTCAATGCTATAAGAAACTGGAGGGTGTGTTTCAGAGAAATGCAATTTCTGTCAGGCAGGCCTGAGACGGGCTCTGAATAAATCAAATGATCAGGATTTCTCCAGACTAAAATGCCACCTAGAACCTGCTACTTTGGAGAGACAATGACTTCCTCCAAACTGCTATTAAGAAACTGGGAGGTGTGTTTTCAGAGAAAATGGCAATGTTCGTGTCCAGGCATGGCCTGAGATGGCGTCTGACAGCTAAATTCAAATGATCAGATTTCTCCAGACTAAAGATGCCACCACTAGAATCCAGGCTACTTTTGGAGAGACAATGACTTCTCAAACTGCTATTAAGAAACTGGGAGGTGTTTTTCAGAGAAAATGGCAAATTTTGTCCAGGGCAATGGGCCTGAGACTGGGCGTCTGACAGCTAAAATTCGAAATGATCAGATTTCTCCAGACTAATGAGCCACCACTAGAATCCTGGCTCTTCTGGAGAGACTGACTTCCTCCAATGCTATTAAGAAACTGGAGGGTGTGTTTTCAGAGAAAATGGCAAATGTTCTGTCCAGGGCAATGGGCCTGAGACTGGCGTCTGACAGCTAAAATTCCAAATGATCAGGATTTCTCCCAGACTAAAATGCCACACTAGAATCCTGGCTACTTGGAGAGACAATGCTTCCTCCAAACTGCTATTAAGAAACTGGGAGGGTGGTTTTTCAGAGCAAAATGGCAAATGTCTAGTCCAGGGCAATGGGCCTGAGACTGGGCGTCTGACAGCTAAAATTCAAATATCAGGATTTCTCCAGACTAAAGATGCCACCACTAAATCCAGGCTACTTTTGGAGACAATGACTTCCTCCAAACTGCTATTAAGAAACTGGGAGGGTTGTTTTCAGAGAAAATGCAAATGTCGTGTCCGGCATGGGCCTGAGACGGGCGCTGACAGCTAAAATTCAAATGATCAGATTTCTCCAGACTAAGATGCCACCACTGAATCTGGCTCTTTGGAGAGACTGACTTCCTCCAATGCTATTAAGAAACTGGGGTGTTTTTCAGAGAAAATGGCTTTGTCAGGGCAGGGCCTGAGAGGCGCCTGAAGTAAATCAAATGATCAGATTTCCAGACTAAAATGCCACTACATAGAATCCTGGCTACTTTGAGAGACAATGACTTCCAAACTGCTATTAGAAACGGGAGGGTGGTTTTCAGAGAAATGCAATGTGTGTCCGGCAAGGGCCTGAGATGGGCCTGACAGCTAAAATCGAAATGATCAGATTTCTCCAGACAAAATGCCACACTAGAATCCTGGTCTTTAGAGACAATGACTCAAACTGCTATAAGAAACTGAGGTGTGGTTTTTCAGAGAAAATGCAAATGTTCGTGTCAGGCAATGGCCTGAGACGGGCGTCTGACAGCTAAAATTCCAAATGATGGATTCTTAGACTAAGCCACCATAGAACTGGC
>JAREIS010002102.1:0-28424 GCA_030060385.1 Muscicapa striata striata | reverse complement strand
TCACACCGTAGTCACTGATTTGCGGGAATTGTGCTGTGCTGGGGACACATGGAAAGGGGGTGGTGGCCCATCCCCATGGAGGCCCCATGGAACGCACATGCTCTGAGGACAAAGGGCAGGGTCTTCTTTGCCAGCCTCCCTGAGGCTGCGGGGACCAATCAGAGACCTGGCTTAGTGATTGACAGCCCAGGAAACCAATTAGAACGCTGTTTCGCTTTTACGAATCCCAGAGAAATAAAGTTAGTTCGTCTTTTGGTTTCCGGTCCGGCAGGAGAGGAGCGTGGACGCTCCGGGTCCCCACTATGGGGCTCCGGCCCCGGCCTCTCGCGGCCTGAACCCCGGGGGCAGGGGAAGAGCCCGCCCCGGGCAGGCCTCCCGGTGGACTCGGCCCTGCCCCGTGGCCCCGGCCCGGCCCTGGCATGGGGGGCGGGAGGGCCTGATCCGAGATGGCCCCGGAAGGGGCTCCGCCCGGCTCGACCCCGGCCTCGCGCAGGGCAGAAAGAAGTCCAGCCAGCTCATCAACAAGGTGTAGCTGCGGCTTTTTCCAGCATGGCTTCCAGCCTGGATCTTACCGCTTTGGATACAAGTTTAACTTTTAGTGCCTGAATGAAACTTCCCCGGGTTTCCTGGAGCTCCCAAGCGAGAAGCATGAGGTGAAGAATTACAGAGGCCAGCAGAATGAAGTTCAGAGTCATGGAAGGAGAGATCTGAGGTTGCCACTGATAAGTAGCTTAAAACCTTTTTTTTGTGGGGCTTTATATTCAATGACTTTACTTAAAATTCCTTTAAACTGTAGAATATAGGGGGAGGTTAAAGTGCCTGAGAAGAGGACTTTTTTGTTTTTTTGCCTCGAGAAATGGAACTCTGTCTTTGGGACTGGAATTGGACAGAGATACTTGATGAAGTGCAGAGATGAAGGGACTTTTGTGTTCTCAGCAAATGTCTTTAAAATGACACCCCATGTAAGCCAGCAACCCATATACAGCTCTGAAGGACCAACAGAAATGGAGGAAAATCATACCTAGAAGCCTGGGCTGATGTAACTTATGAGGGTGAGACACCCTCTAGGCCTGGGCAAAAAGAAGGGGCTTTTTCTTCTTGAGTGAACTGAAATGATTATTTGAGTAACTGACCGGCGTTTCTGTATGTTGCTGGTATGAAGAAAGGTAGAGGAGGGAATAATCTGGAAATCTCATTCGAATTGTTTCTTTGTGTTGTTAATAAATTTCTTTTTGTACCTTTGTAAGCTGGATCCTGCCTTTGTCTTTACTCCAAATGTGATCCCAAGAGAAACAACAATAGCCATAAGTGTTGCATTTCTTGTGACCATCGTGCGTTGTACAGGGAAAAAGGAACAGGCCCTGCTTGGGACTGTGAGGGATTCAGTTTCTCAGGGCACACTTTGGTGGATGCTTTGGTGAAAATGTCACCATTTCATTGCTCAGATGGAAAGACTAGTGTCCAAAGTCCAGCATCCAAGAGTAACATCCAAAGAAAGCAACTTTCTCTGAGAATAACTAGTACATGAACAAACTGCTGCATTCAGGGTTGTAAGGTTTCATTAGGCTTAGAATCTGGAGGCTTTTGAAGAAATGGTTTTCTGGATGTAGGAAGTTGGTTACTGACTTTGAGCTGTTAGCAGTATAACTGAGTTGTAGCTCCAGTTCCTTCCATTCCAGCAATATCATCCTAAACTACATAGAAGAGAAATGCAATTGTCCAGAGATATAATAATTGGAAATAGGAGGGGAAATAAAATTACTTCTGTAATATAAAAGCAAGAAGGAGGCAAAGGCAGATTTCAGATAAACAATGCAACAGTAAATTCATTGTGCCGTGATACAGAAATCTCAGATGACCAGACTGAATCGTGGTCCTCTGTGTGTTGAAAGTTAGTCATCTGTGTTGACATGCACCCTTAATTTTGTTTTTTCATTTTTGTCTTTATTGTGTTATTTATCTGCTCCCTCAGTCATATTTCAAGATGTCTTAGTATGGCCATATAGAGGCAGATGTAGTCATAAACAAGGGTCATTGTACCCCTAATTTATGTGTGGTCAAATTTCAATTTAAAAATTTAAAACATTAGTATCAGCCTGATAAAGTGATTTTTTTAATGTTCATCTTTAATGAAAACTACTTGAGTTGCCAAAATTTCTCAAAGATAATCCTTCAATTGACACACATAGAATGATTTACTTACAGGATGGATATAAATTCTAAGCTGATGTCTTTTTAAATAGCTGTATTCCTAGATGACATACAATGTCAGGTATTCTCATCAAAAAAGCATGTAAAGAAACCATTTATGATCAAGTAAGTTTGCTCTTAAGCAACCTGCAATGAAATGGCTGATTTTATAATGGGTTTAAAACTATTTTGGTAGGGCTGAACACCATCAGCTCAGCTGTGGCAATTTTCTTTTTAAATTTCTTTAAAACTTGTGGTATAAGTTTAGTAATTAACCTTTTCACTGTGTATAAATATATGCATATATATGTATACTTTTTAGAAAGTATTGATCTAGAAAAGCATGGATTAGCAAAAGGTAGCTGAAGAGTTGAAGCACTGCTTTTAGTCTTGCTGCATAGCTGCCAGCAGAAGGAAATGCACATTTTCAGCTCATTCCATCCCTGACCTGTAAGTATAGGAGAATTGGAGTTTTTTGAACTTTGAAAGCCCAGGCTGGAGAGACAGCATATTTGCATTGTTCATTTCTCATATTCAGTGCTTTAGGACACATACTAGGTGCTTAATTCTTCATATATTTAATATATACTTGGAATTGGCTTAGCATCTTAGCATTTTTATATAAAGCAGTAAATGTCCTTTGGAATTTTTCAAAAACTGGGAAAGTCATCTCTACCCATTCTTCAACATTTTTCAGTTACACAAAAGGATGAATTGCAATAAGAGAACTTTTTGTAAGAAATGAGCCTCCTCACGTAGAGCAGGAGCTGAACACATCCTTGTGCTCTCCACAGCACTGGGTCAATTCCCACCATTCTCCCCACACCACAGAGCACCCAACGGGACCAGGGCTGAGCAGCATCCCAGCATCTGCCATGGCTGAGATGGGTTCCCTGGAGCTCTCAGGAGCCCCAGCCCATCCCTCTGAACACAGGTCCCGTGGCAGAGTGGATGGAAGGAAACCTGAATGTTAATTCTGCTTTTCCTGCTGTGTCACCTTTTGCAGCAGAGCAGGGCCTGGGGAGGAAGGTGCTGTCCCCGGGAGCAGAGCAAACCTCCTGACCCTGTTGGGAAATGGTGGTGGAGGAGTAGTTGGATACCTGATAATGGCAAGACCTCAGAGACTTGAAATAAGGACCTGAACTGGGAGGCTTTCAATAGTTTGGAAAAAAAAACCAACAAACTTTTGATTTTGTTTTAATTGGAGTTTACCAGGGTTAAAGTTAAAACACTCCTGTAAAAGTTCAAACAGCAACAGAGTGCCAAACCTGGGGGAGGAGGGTTAAGAAGGGTGTAAATGTATTATTGGTGTGGGGAGGTGTGGTTTGGTGGGGTTTCTCTGGGCACAGCAGGCTGCAGTGATGCTCAGGTGGCTGAGGCTGAGGGCGGCGGGAGGTGCAGCCCTGCCCTGCTCTGCCCCTCAGGCCCCAGTGCAGAGCCGTGCCCAGCTGTGCCCAGCACAGGCGGGATGTGCCTGTGGAGCAGGGCCGCAGGAGCCCTGGGCACGTGTGGAGGCCTGGAGCAGCCGTCCTGTGCAGCCAGGCCGGGAGAGCCGGGGCTGTCCAGCCTGGAGAGGAGCAGGCTGCGGGGAGGCCTCACTGCGGCCTTGAGTGCCTGAAGGGGGCAGGGAGCCATGGGGGAAGGGGAAGGGCCTGCACTGCAAGGGGAGATTGCATCGCATGTCCGCATCAACTGTGAGGGTGCTGAGACATGGCAACAGGCTGCCCACAGGAGCTGGGGATGCCCTGGCCCCGGAATGTTGCAGGCCAGGCTGGACAGGGCCCTGAGCACCCTGACCCAGTGGGTGGCACCGGAACCAGGTGATGGTTGAGGTGCCTCCATGGCATTCTGGAACTCCGTGGGTGAGCAAAAGGGACACCCGTTACTGGGCATGGAATGTTGGAACTGGTTGCCAGGATCACTCCTGCTCCCAAGGTTCTGTTGATGCGGAGTCTGTTGAGCCAGTTGACGGATTCTCTGCTGCGCAGCAGACGTGGAGCATCCGTCTTCTCCATCCCGGGTGGGAATACCCAGCGATTTGCTGCCATTTGCAGGACCAACTCTTGACTGACTGTGCAGGTGAGTGCAGACAAGTCTTGAAAAGGCTTCTGCTGCTGGGGGCTGGGCTGGGCTGGGCTGGGCTGCACGATGGGCTGCAAATACCAGAGCCACGGACTTCTCATTCAGCTTTGGTCAGGAACTGGAGACCTGAGAATGGAGTATTGGAGCATGGAGGTGTTCTAGAAAATTTGCATTGCACATTGATCATCTCCCCTTCTATTTTTCTGACAGGTTTGGAAGAGCAGTTTTACATATCTCTGAAAAATCTGCAGGGGGCTACCTAAAGGAACCTAAGGGATTGATCACATCCCTGGCACTCCTTTGTTGGTGTTTGCCCCACTTACTTTGACAGTGCTTTTTGCTCACAGAACACCATGAGCTCAGTAAGTACTTTGCTACTCAATGCAAATCTGATTCTTGAAACATTTTCCAGGGTACTTCTAGAAAGGATTTCAGGAGTTTGTAGGAAATGCGTAGGAACATAGGATTACATAGAAAAACATAGGAACATCGAAGCTTTTATAAACTTCATGTAACTTCACGTTCTGGAATAATGAAAATATTGAATCTGTGGGTGTTAGCAGTAGCTTACAGTGTGAGCAGCAACCCGATAGAATTGGGAACTGATCCTCTTGTTTTCAAGCCATTGGAACAGTCTCTTTGTTGGTGAGGCAGGTTGTCAGAAATCAGGGGTGATGTCTCTTCTCTGAGGTGATATGCTCATGTGGGAATGGCAAAAACCATGTGGTGTTGCAAAAACCAAGGGCCATGTTAATATCAGTGGCACAGAAAATGCTAAGGCTTTGTTCTCTCCCAGGGTCAGCGAAAGCGCCCTGGAGGAGCAGCTGATTCCGGACCAGCTCGGAAACGGAGCAGGCTGCAGCCCTCCAGCACAGGTGGGACTTCCCAGGCAGAGCCAATAGAGCCTGTGCAAAGTGGTACACCTGCTTTGGAGCCTGGTAAGAGCAAGAACTGTTCTGGAGGGAGAGGACCATCTGGCCATGTGCTTTTGCCAGTTTCTAGGCCCTTTACTGGGGAGGAAGGGAAACCTTGGGATTGAGGAATCACCTGGCAGCATCCCTGAACACCAAGCCTTCTGAGAACTGTTTTGGTTTGTTCCTGAGCTCGCTACATTGGCTGCTAGTGAGAGATGAGCTGTGTAGCAAAGATTTTCAAGTGCTGCTCAAACACCTGAATGTGTGTTCTGAAGAGCTGGCAGTCACTGCAGCTGGCACAGTGGAGGTGGCAAGCTGAGTGTGGGGTCTCCCAAGCTGGACAAAGAGAAGGAAAATTTGTGATTAGCTGTGGCCCATCCTTCAGGGGAACCTGTACAGCATGGAAGTGTAAAATTAGGATCCTCCCCATGATTACAGTTTTGGTCAGACTTTTTTCTTCTGTGTGCTCAACATTCCCCTATGTGAGATGCTTCACCTTTTGGAGTGAACCTCCCATCAGCTGTTGTCATCCAGCAGAACTTGTGAGGAGCTCAGCTGCTCTTCCTCTAGTGTTTCCCCTTCAGAGGACAGGGCTGGCAATGCTCCCTGTGGACTGTTGAGGCCAAAGCTTGGGTGGAATTTTGGACACATTCTAGAGAAAACGAGACCAAAGGCAGAGTGAATCCAACCTCAGCGTGTTCCACAGTGGCAGCCCATTTCATTCCTCTGCAATATCTAATCTGGACTCTGATATTTTCTTTTTCAACTGGTGAAGAAGTCATAGATCTCACAGGAGAAGAAGAAGTCATAGATCTCACAGGTGACTCTTCTGAGCCTGAAGTCATCACTATCAGTGATGATGAATCTGTTGTGGTAAGTAGTGAATGGCACACTCCTCTCCCTGTTGTAGTCCAATTAGTTTTTCTTGAGCTCCTGGGCCTGTGGTCTGGCAGCAGACTGTCTCTCTGAGTATCACTTGCAGAGAGTGGAAGAGTAACCTAAAAGAGCTTGTTGCTTCAGTGATTTAAAGAAAAAGCAAGGGAGAGCACAGGGAAATCTTTGGCTTCCCAAATAAGAAGTGTTTTTGCTGCAACATCAGTTTAAGATACCCCTGTCACTGAGGTGCCAAGCGCAACTCCAGCTGACTGGGGTACAAACTAGTAGTGTTTTTATTACTCTAAGAAGTCTTTCAAAATGTCCCTTTCTTTTTTCTTTTGATTTCCACTGTTATTTGAAAGAACAGTCCTTGATCCAGCCCACAGTGTAGTTTATCCCAACAGTTTTGGGATGTCACTGCTGCCGTACAAAGCAGAATATGCAGCAGGCATAGTATAAAGGGTACCTCCCAACAGCATTATTCCTGAGCCTTTGCAAAGGAAAGGCTTCAAACTTGACAACAGAGCCTGCATGACCCAGCTCTAGTTCCACCAAAAGCAAGAGCTTGGCTGGTTTTGGCAACTGTTAATGTAATACAAAGTATTTTTGGATACCACAGCAAATTTGCCAGTTTGGAGGAGAAGGAGGGAAAGAAACAGCTCCAGGCCCAAATGCAATTAGGAAACTGAAGTGGGGGAGCAGGGAGTAGAGTGTGCAGTGCTTCCAAAGTGCCTCCATTTCTACCCCATTGCAGGACAGCGAGCAGAGCCAGCAGCAGCCACATCTGGAAAGGGATGATGATGAACCAAGAGATACTGATGAGTATGTGACAGATAAATTGACTCTGTAAAATAGAATTTCTGATACATAGCAGAACGTGTATTTTGCCAAGCTTTTGGGTTCTGCTTGATTCTGTGCCAAAACTTCAGAATTGGAGGAGAGTGGCCTGACAGAAAGAGAAGTAATTAAAAAACACAGCAAAACCAACTAATACAATCTATTAGAGAAACCATTCCTCTCTGTGCATGAAGCCATTACTGAATGTTTCTTCAGTATGGCTTGAAACACTTGCAGTATGTAAAAGCTCTGGAAATGATTGTGTTCCTGGGCTGGGATGTTGCTAAAACAAAATAGGGATGTTTTAAGTATCAACATTTTCCTTGTTGGTAACCCTTGGTGTCCATGGTGGACAAAAACTGGTTCCATGTTTTAACGGCTGCATGTTCTTCTGGTCCTGCTCTCTCTAGTGATTGGCTGCTGTATGATTTTGATCTGCCATATTGGTCAGATGAGGACTCAGAGGTGAGGATCCACTGGTTCTTGTCCTTTCAGCTTTGTGGGAGGGAAAGGGGCAGAGGGGGAGCTGCACAACTCAATTGTTTTAGGTGGGTGCCACGAGCAGCTGGCTGGAAGCACAGCCCTTGCTGGGAAGCTCCAACCTGCACATCCCTCCAAGCCCTCTCTTGGTGGTATCCGTAGAAGGAGAAGCCCTTGCCAGGATGGCACTGGCAGATCTGTGTGTTCCTTGTAGTTCTAGCATTGAGTGACAGACTGCACATACTCCAAGTGCTGTTTGCCTGGTGCCAGTGGGGCAGCAACCTGGAATTCTTTACTGTCAATGCCTGTTGTGGTTTCCTTTCTTCAGCAGCAGTTCACTTTATCCCAAGTGTTTATGGATCTGACATTTGAATTTTCTGTTTTGAGGGAGAAAGAGGGACAGAAACAGCTCCAGGCCGAATTGAATTGGGAACTAGGAATGGGGAGGAAGGAGGAGGGTATTCAGGTGGTTCCTAAGCTGCCTCTGTTTCTCCCCTGTTGAAGTAGTGGGAGCACAATCAGCAGCATCCACTTATTTGTTGTCAGAGCAGAAGATCCCTGTGCTACTGCTTTGAATGTTCTTAACCAAACTTAGAGGGTGATACCCTACCCTTCCTCACCTGCTCTGCTTTCACTGCTCTCTGAGCTGAGGTTTTCATGCAGCACCAGGGGGGCTCACCAAATCTAACTGTATCTTCTTTTCTCTCCCTTCCCATGTGCATCAATGGAAGCTTCATGAAGGTGAGCTGATGTTTTACAGTTGGTAATGGAATTGTTCTAAACATCATCTTTGATTTTTCTTCGTTTTTTTCCCCTAAGAATCTCAAGTAGTGGTGATTGAAACTGCCTTTATGAAAAGGCAAAGGACAGTGCTTTAATAGAGCAATAGAGCAAATGTTTTGTGTTGGTCTGTAGCAGAATAGTCACAATATCTGGAAGGGTTCAGCCTTACCAGTTGGCAAAGTAGTTTGTGTAAGATTGTTTTTAACCCCACTGAACAGAGTCCATTGAAAATAGGAAGCATTACTGACTATTTATATATCTCATTTCAAGGGTGGCTGTAGGGAGAGAGAGAATAATAGATCTAACTTCTGAAAATTAAATTACAGTGCATGAAGAAGAAAGGAGCAATGTTACAGTGAACAGCCACAACCAGGTGGAAGGCTCTGGTATTGGAAGAGGAGCTAATGAAGCACCTGTGGCTGACTCAGCCCCTGCAGAACAGGGAGCAGAGGAGGAGGACACTCAAAGCTCAGAGTATGTATGTGGGGCTCATGCCCTACCAAACACGGAATTTTGTGCCTTCTTTTCTTTTCTCTGTAGGAATGAGCTATACAGCTATACCTGGTTTATCTTTCAAGCCTTCCCTGCTCTACTTAATTCCCTCCTTCTCCCATGTTGCATGATCAAATGATAGCATTTGCATTTTGGGAGAAAAAGGCAGCCCAAGGCTCCTTCCCAGGGCTGGATCCTGCCAGAGCCATGTTAGTCTGTAGCATTAGAACTGGGCCCTGGAATGAGTATTCTGGGGAATGGTTCCCAGAGAACTACAGCTGGATGCTGTGGTTACAAAGCTGTTACTGATAACCCCCTGGAAATCAAAGTTGCCATACACAAAGCTGCCAGCGCAGGAGACTGCTATTACTTCACATCCCAGAGCTGGTGACTGAATGCACCTTTCTCCTAGTGAAAACCAGGACACTCTTTTCCTCAGGGCAGGAGACCCCAAATCCTCATTAAATGCAGCAAGCAGTGTGTTAAAGACAGCAGGCTTCTTCAAAGGAAATGTCAAAGGCTAGTCAGTGCAGTTGTGTGATTCTGTGAGATTTTATGTATCAATATCCATTGAAGTGTGGTGATATTAACAGCTGCATGTTCTTTCTACTTCTGTTCCCTCTAGTGCACAGCAAGGAGTTATTATTAGGTGTTCAATTTGCATGGATTGTTACTCAGAGGTGAGGATCCTGTTGTCATCCTTTCTGCATTGTGGGAGGAGGAGGATGCCAGAGGTGGAGGGCTGCACAAGTCAGTTGGCTGATGTGGGATGCTGGGGGCAGCTGGCTGGAAGCACAGCCCTTTGCTGTGAAGCTCCACAAGTCACTTCTTGGTGGGGAATGTAGAGGGAGAAGCCCTTGCCAAGATGGCACTGTCAGATCTGTGGGTCCCTCGTTATTCTAACTGCTTTCAGATGCTCTAAAGTCTCATTTGCCTGGTGCCAATGGAGCAGCAAACTCCAATTCCTTCTTCCAGATCATGCGACATGGGCGACACCTTGTGTCAACAATGTGTGGCCACATATTCTGCAGTCGGTGCCTCCCTGTTGCCCTGGAGACTGCTCACACGTGCCCAGCCTGCAGGGAGGACCTCCATCCAGAGCTGTACCATCCCATTTATTTATGAGAGCTTCCATTTCTCAGGACAGACTGGGATGGATCTTGGAGAATCGCCACTGTAGAGACATGTATATAGCATGTATATAGTTCTCCCTGTAGATAGTTTCATTTTTGCTGAATTCAATTAGAAATAAAGTTTTGATTGATTTAAATATAGTCTGTCTGCTCCTCTGTGGTGGACTCTGCTGACAGACAGTGATATTGATGAACAGGTGGAAATAAGGCTCTTGGTTTGAGCAGTCAGAAGCTCGTTCTTTTCATCCCACTGTAGTCATTGATTTGGGGGAAATGTGCTAAAGCCATAAGCGTTGCATTTCTTGTGACCAGCAGGTGTTTTACAGAGCAAAAGAAAGAGGCCCTTCTTGGAGACCAAGGTCTTGTATTTCTCAAGCCAGGTCTGGTTGATGTTTTGGTGAAAATGTCATGATTTCAGTGCTCTGAAGATTGAAAGAACAACAGCTTGTGCAGAGATGCAAAGCAAAGAGTTTTCTTTGAGAATAACTTGTGAGTATCCAGACAGCTTGTTTATGTTCCAAGCTGCCCCATTATGTTGTGGTTCAAGTATTCCATTGATGACTGCTGGCTGATGACAGGAGCACTGCCAGGTTCTCTGAAACTCTTCACCCTTCTAAAAAAGCCTGTAAGCTTGCGGGCAATCACAAGAATATAGATGTGTAGGCTGCTGTGTTCGACATTTAGCCTGCAAAACAGAAGACAGAAGTAGTCAGGGAGAGAAATAAAGCAACTGCCATGAGCATCATCATCATCATCATCATCATCATCATCATCACCATCACCAACACCTTTTACCTTGCCCAGAGCAAAAGCAAATGGTCTCCAGAGGGGATAAGGAGCTGGTAGCAGCTCCTAGACCCAGGGTGCTGACTTGGGCTGGCAGCAAGTGGCCCCATCCATCACAGGGAGTTACATGGCACGTGGCCAGTGGGTGCCAGTGGCAGGTACCTGTCCATATATTTGGGAGAAAGCATCGTGCTGAAGGCACAAGTCTTTAACCACCTGCAGGGCTATGGGAGAGCAGCACTTCCCAAGCTCTGGTTGCAGTGCTGGTGAACATCTTCACCTGCCAGCTGGCCTTTGTACTTCACAGCTCAAGGGCTGCTGAAATATCCTTCCCTATATGGGAGCCTGCACAAAGGCTCGTCACGCATTTCCCCTTGAAAAATTCTTCTGTTTCATCAGCGGAGTTTTCACTTTCTGGGGATGGAAATCCCAAGGGAAAAGAATCACGGATTTCGCTACCTACCCACCACCACTGCACGTGGTGTACCCAGGGTTCATCTAAGGGCATTTGCAATCAGAACGCCAAATTTCTTCCGGCTTAAGGAGAAAAAAGAAAAAAAAATTATTTTGTTATACTGGTATTTCTAGTCTCTCTGGATTAAAAGATAAAAGTTTGCTGCAAGTTGTCCAATACAAAAAGCACTGCTTCCTTTTGTAAAGCAACTTTTTAAAAGGATAAGAATTGTTTCGTTCTCTCTTGCAGTTTATGGATTTTATAGGTCGTATATTTGGGTAGCTGTGTTTTTATTTCTTCCAACAGATCCAAACCACTGCTTTGATTTGATTTGCTTGTTTTACACTTGTCCCAGAAGTTTTGAGTACTTCTCTAGCAATTAGCTCTGGTGTGCTGGAAATTGCAAGGCAGCTTAGCTAAAAGCAGACCTGTTTGGATTAATATGGGAGATGAAAGTAAATGGCACAGGAGTGGTTAATGAGGCATTGATGCTCTGAGTTGGCAAGAGGCACTTTTGGAGGCTAATATAACAAGATTGCCTGCTAAATATTTTTGGTATGGCACCTGCTGTCACATAGCTTCAGGTAAGCCACAAAACCATGGAGGGGTGAATAATTAAAAAGTGAAATTAAACTTAAATAAAAAACCAAAAAACCCAGGATGGGTTAACACTATCCAATATTAGCCTGTAAAAAGATGACTGGCCTTGCAACTTCCTTGGTTTCTATTTCACCTGCAGGACTTCAGGTCTGAAATGTGTTTTCCTGCACATGAAACCTGCAGAGCAAAACAGGAGTGAGCCTTGGATGGCTGTCCCTGTCCCCACCACAGGCATGTGCCATGCCTTGGCAATGTGAAACTCTTTCAGTCTCGTTTTTCCCCCTTGGTAACATGGGAACAATGTCACTCATTTTTTCTTAGAAAACAAAGACTCTAAGTATTCATGTGCTATGTTGGAAAGAGTTCTCTAAAAGCCATGACATTATTTCATCCATAGTAGTTAGGGATTTTTCTTCCCTTAACACCATCTCAAATACTTAAAATTCTTCCTCTTTTCTCTTGTGGTTGTTAACTTTTCCTTATTTTGCTCCACTGGGTATGTTGTTTATACTCTACACTAATTCCTGCTGCTTCCAACACACAGGAGCAAAATAACTAATTTAATATGTCAGACACAGCTATGGAAAATAAAAACAGCGTGTGCCTAATGACTGAGGCTCAGCTAAAGTTAGTGCACTGTCTTTGCACTGCAGCTGAATCCTAATGACAGTGTTCCTAAAACTGGCACAGTAAACTAGCACCTTATGTGTCCTCATTTAATGAGGAGGGAAATAAAAAGTCTGGAATATTTTAAACCAAACATTTCTGGATCTAGAAGTCACCTTCATTCTGCAATGGCAAGGCTCACAAAATGGCAGTATTTTCAAACAAGTTTTTCTTCAAGTGCAAGGAAACAAGGCTCATTCTCACCTCCTCAGACCCACACCTCTGTCTTGCAGTCCCTCACAGAGAGCTGCAATAATATCAGATCACCTAGTGTAGTTCAGGAAAATATAGAACGTCACATGCTTTAGTTTTATTCTCCCAGAGGATGCACAGGAACATAAATTCACACCTGCTTGCCCCAGGGATGAAGGAACCACACTGACGTTTTCAGTGTCAGGATTCCTCGTACTCACGCTTTGGATTTAATTTGAGACCTGTGTGGAGGTAGAAAGCTGAGTATCTGCACAAAGTACCACCACAGCTGACCCAGCCCTGCTGTAATGAAAAGGACAGGTTTTTGAAAAGCCATGTGGAGAAAGGCTGGGTTGTGTTTTACAGACAGCACAGGAATTACTTCTGTGAAAGTTCTTCCAAGGAGTACACGGTGCACACCCCACCAAGGGGACAATCCCCAAACAGTCCATTGCTGATCGGTAGGCACAGGAAAAAAACAACAAAAAGCTTTGAAAGCCCAGAAAGCAGAGATGCAGCATATTGGCACTCTTCATTTATCAAAAACCACTCCTTACCTTTGCTCCCAAGACACTGCACGACACAGCAGACTGAGCCCTCCCTACTTGCCCAGCTCCTGTTTATGCTTCTCATTCCACATTTCTCCATCCAGGGATGAGAATTCCATCACCTTTGCTGTGTCATGGTCCTGTGCATGCTACTCCTTCTGGCCAGCAAAGTTCCAGAGAACTGCTAAAATGCTGTTTGAAAGAAGTCTAAACATTATGAGCTGCGGGAACTGTTTGAAGGGAAGCATCACAAGATTGCATCTTGTACAGGTTTCAAGGCTGGGCACTGGGAACAGGAAGTTGGGCACCAGCCTTAAATACTGAGCTCAAAATGGAGTTTTTTGTGTTTAGGGGCAGAGCTCGATGCTGGCTGTGTGGAGGGGGCCAGGTGCTGCCCATCACAAAGGGCTCTTCTCTTCCTGCAGACATCTTCCCGGCTGGGTGAGGGCACAGACACAGCCTGGAGAGAGGTGGATGTTTTCCCCCTGTAATGCCATGGTGTTTTAGAAGAGGCAAAAGCAGCCTGCCTGAGGGAGCAGGTGAAAGCACCTCTCAAAAGGGAAGGAACACGGCCACAGGACAATAACAATTCCCCCCCCTCCGTGAGACCCATCATCATCCCATGCCAAGGACCAGGAACTGAAATGTACTGTGCTACTGCACACACCTCCAGCAAACCTCTCCTTCCAGTGCTCAGACTTTCTGCTCCTAAGCTGGAAGCCAAGCTCGGCCAGCTGAAGGTGACCCAAATATATCCAGGTTTTTGGAGGATGGAAGATGCCCCAAAGCCTCCATCCTTTGCCAAGAGAAGCATTTAGGAGGGTGCAGAGCAGCCCCAACAATAAAAAACCTACTTGGGAGAGAGGGAAGGCAGTACATGAGGCAAAATCTCCCTGTTGATTACACAGTAGTGGCACTTGAAAGAAATGATTGGGGTGATGGGGAACACAAGTGCCTCAGGGACAGCTTCCCTGTGGGGTGGGCACCCGGAGTCTCTCCCAACCCCTTGGCCATGCACAGTCTGGCACAGGTGCCTAACAGCTTGCCATGACTCCTAAAACACCTGGCCTAAGCAGCACAAAAGCGCAGTCTGGTTCACATCCTGGCCCCATTTATCTCCATCTCCAGAGGTGCTGGCCAGGCCCTTCATGCAGGGCACTTAGCAGAGCTGAACTGTAGTGCAGCAGGATTAAGTCTTTTCTGTCCCTGTTGGCAAAGAATGCCCACAGATTGGGACATGTGAGGGGGACATAGGGAGAATGCAGTAAGCAAGCCCAGCAAGCCTTGGGCAGATGAGAGGTCTGTACCCAGCAGGGGCTTTCCCTCCCATCCTGCCCCTTGCTCCCCTTCCATCAGCAGGGGCTCTGACTGTGAGGGGAACATTTAGACATTTCCCTAGCTCACTTTTGAAATTTGACCTGCAAGTCCAATGCAAAGACCTGATGGTCAGCAGTGCGGTCAGCTGCTAAATCCCAGGGAAAAAAGGCTCCCTCCAATTACTCTTTTTTCTAGTAGCAGCTCTTTGTTGAGCTTCCTAGTACTGAGTCTTCTTTGGAGATGTGCACATGGGATTTGTGAAGATAGGACTGAAAGTGAGTGTGATCAGGCTGGCTGGAATGGGACACCTGTGGCTGCAGCCTGACCTGCAGCACACAGCACTTACCATACTCTGAGGGCTGAAGGTCATGTACGGTTTCCTCCCTCAAATGGATTTTCTTTTGCCCTCTTAGTGTCTGGCAGTGAGACAGTTAACTGCCCTAGTGTCCTGCTTTGTTTAGATAAGCCTTTTGCCTCACTTATCTAACAGACCTTGAAAAGAAGCTGGTTGTAAATTATCCCGCCTTGCTGGCGAGCCCGCAAGGATGGGTAATCGCTAGACTTGTATGTTCACAAATGCCTGTAGATAATTGCAGCGCTAGGTTCAAGAAAGAAGATGCCAAAAAGACCGCGATGAACCCTCATCAAAAACCACCAGGAGGCAGGAAAAGACCCCTAGCAACTGACGGAGCAAGCGTAAAGTGGCCGGAAGGATGACCTGGCAGAGAGAGCCGAGACCCTAAAAGGGGGACCCGGAACACAGTCGGTGCGGCGGTGGATTTGGGGAAGGCAGCGACCCTCCCCGTCGCCCAGCGCTGCATCTTTGCTTACTCTTTTCTGTAATAATAAATTGGCTACATAATTGGCTTTTAAGGCCCGTTGTGCTTATTTATAACAACCTGGTGCTGCGACTCGGATCGGAATTCGGGAAAAATTCCTTGTCTAAAGGGGGCGCCCCACCGACCCGGTGGCCCCGGACTTGGATTTCATCCGGCCCTGACCGACGAACCTAAAGTGAGGAAAAGAGGAAAGCAAAGGAGGTTTGAGGGCCCAATATACCCCTTAAATTTTGTGCACAAAGTCCGGACGAAGACGCGGCGGGACGCGTAAGTATTACGGGAACCGTCCGGGCGGGGTTGGGATCCCGGTGTGCGACTGTGTGGTGTGTGGATGAGAGGGGGCTGGCAGCCAGACTCCCCAAGCGAGAGCGGACTTTCAGTAGTGCGATTCCCACAGACCCGCGAGGGCTTGGGCCACGAACCAGGGGAAGCGAAAGTTGATTGTTTGATTGAAGGCACTCCGGAAGAATGGGACAGGGAGGAGTAAGCCCCCTGTGAGCATTAGGCTCCCACCTATACCTAGAGGAAGTCCCTTAGGATTTCTGTTAGATAATTGGGAACATTTTTAGGCACACAGGAAAAGACAAAGCTAAAATGATACACTACTGTGTGGAAGTATGGGGTGGGAAGGAAATCTCAAAGAATGTGTTTTGGCCCATATACGGGTCCTCAGAGGATTGGGTGAAACAAAAACTGAATATTTGGGTGAACACTAAGAAACCCCTTTGTGTAGAGGAAAGTGACTATGCAAAGATCTGGGTGGAACGGCCGGAGGTATTTATCTTTAAATTAACAGAAAAATCAAGGAAAATAAGAATAAGAAAAAGGGAAGCCGGCTAGAGGAAACTTTGATAGTTCCCCCTCCATATATACCCCCACCTCAAGTACCGGGAACAGTAGACCCCAGGGCACCTCCTGGAGAGGATTTGGATTCTGACCAGTCAGAGCATGCGGGGCCGGTTACCCGCAGTAGAGCCCGGGAGGATTATACCCACTGAGGGAAATACCGATGGGAGGGCCACAGCCAGGTATAGGGTTTGTATCAGTACCTCTCAGTTCAGGGGATGTTAGGGATTTTAAGAAAGAGATGGGACATCTATTAGAAGATCCACTGGGGGTGGCAGAGAGAGTAGATCAATTCCTAGGGCCGAGCATGTATACTTGGGAAGAATTACAGTCCATATTAAACATCTTGTTCACGGCGAAGAAGAGAATATGATCAGGAGGGAAGGCATGCGTATTTGGGACGCACAGCACATACAAGGACCAGCAGCAGATATCAAGTGGCCTTTGCAGAACCCCAATTGGGACCATCAAAATCCAGCTCATAGAGTCCATATGCAAGACCTTAGGACAATAATTGTGCAGGGGATTAGAGAGTCAGTCCCAGCGAGGCCAAAACCTCAATAAGGCCTTTAATGAAAGACAAAAGAAGGATGAGACCCCCACAGAATGGTTAGAAAGGCTACGGAAAAATTTTCAACTTTATTCGGGATAAATCCAGATGATCAAATGGGGCAGGCAGTATTAAAAGTGCATTTTGTTTCAAAATCTTGGGAGGATATTAGAAAAAGATACAAAAGTTAGAGGATTGGCAAGACAGGGGACTAGATGAACTATTAAGGAAAGCACAGAAAGTTTATGTGCGAAGTGAAGAGGAAAGTCATAAACGACAAGTCAGAATGATGGTGGCTGCAATGCGAGAAAGCAGGGAGCGGGAAAAGGACCCGAAGCAGTTTGGGCGGAAGTCGGCTGAAGTTCGGGGTCCTGGTGAGAGGCAGGATTTGAAAGTGTGCTTTTACTGTGGAAAGAAGGGGCACTTCAAGAGGGAATGTCGCGTTCGGATCAGAGATGAGAAGGAGTTTAAGGAGGACTAGGGGGTCAGGGCTCTATCTTTTAGGGACCCGAAAACATCAAAAGGAGCCCTTGATAAAGTTAAAAGTGGGTCCCCATGGCCAGGAAATTAACTTCCTAGTCGATACTGGTGCAGAAAGATCAACGCTCCAGTCCTTACCCAAAGGTTGTGCCCTGTCTAGGGACACTGCCACAGTAGTTGGGGCAAATGGAGAACCCTTTGATGTGAAAATAATAAAGGAGGTGATGGTGGAATCAGAATCTAAAATAGGGGTAGGGGACTTTTTGTTAGTCCCAGAATCAGATTACAATTTATTGGGCAGAGATATGATTATAGAATTGGGTATCCAAATAGAGGTGATGGA
This sequence comes from Muscicapa striata striata, assembly GCA_030060385.1. Lineage (NCBI taxonomy): Eukaryota > Metazoa > Chordata > Aves > Passeriformes > Muscicapidae > Muscicapa > Muscicapa striata. The sequence goes on along the minus strand of JAREIS010002102.1, from coordinate 11,016 downwards.
AAAAGAAATAAGAATTAGACTCTGCCCTTTGAGGCAAGAAGATGAGAAGGAAATAAATCCGGAAGTATGGTATAACCCTGGAAGTGTGGGGCGATTAAAGATTTCCCCTTTTAAGGTTAAAATAAAAAAACCCTGAAATCCCTGTAAGAATAAAGCAGTATCCCATATCCCTAGAGGGAAGGAAAGGGTTAAAGCCCGAAGTAGACAGGCTACTGAGCCGGGGGTTGTTAGAACCTTGCATGTCACCATACAATACACCGATCCTCCCAGTTAAAAAGGCGGACGGGTCCTATCGCCTGGTACATGACTTAAGGGAAATAAACAAGAGAACCATAGCCAGATTCCCAGTGGTGGCAAACCCATACACGCTGCTGAGTAAACTAGGCCCAAATGATTTATGGTACAGTGTGATAGACTTGAAGGACGCCTTTTGGGCTTGCCCCCTTGATGAATCTAGTAGGGATTACTTTGCCTTTGAGTGGGAAGACCCGGACACTGGAAGGATGTTGCTGCCTGAGATGGTTACGGAGCGGCGAGAGGAGACAGCAACATGGCAACTCTTACTTGATGCAAGAAAGAGAGCAGTTTATTGAAGAAAGCTGTGGCTTTTTATAATACAGTTCGTGCAAAACAAAATACAGACAGTTCATTGGAGAGACAGAGAGACAGCTCTTGTCTCTCGTTCTCCCATAGATCCAGCAGGTGTGTTATCTATGTTATGATTCTTTCCCTTATGTTTACAGTAGAGACAGAGGCCCTAGCATGGGAAAGGTTTCAGCTTGGCCTGAGAAAGTTTCACAGCCTGAGAAAGGAACTCAGACCCTGTGAGAAAAGGCCTAGGCCTTTACAATTTTCAGCCTGTGGCTTCACTGAAGCCCACAAGTCCCCCTTTTAGTTTTAAAGAAAAAGGAAAAAGAGAAGTGTTTGTAATCCTTTACAGGATCCTTTTGCAAAGGAGAACAAAACACCACTCAGGAGATATGTGGATACCTGGAGTGCCTAGGGAAATCTTCAAGCTTGGTGCTTTTTCTCTGCAAAGCTTACTTTTAATACAATAACAAAACCCATCACCATTCACCCGACTTATCAAACAGTGAAAAATCAACCACTAAGTGATTATTCTAATATAACAATGAAAACTATATTAACAGTTCCAACATGAACAGATAAATGTCCATTCCCTGCTTGTAGAGGGATGATCTGCTCAGTGTTTTCATCTGGTTGGTGTTTGGTGAGCTGGTCAGCAAGTGAAGGCTGAGCTGTGATCACACTGTGCCCCTGGTGCAGGTCAGGGTGGACACCTTGCAGGTCAGCAGGAAGGACCTAGGCGTGTCTCATCTGAAGCCTGAAATGAGGCAAAGGTGATTCACAATAACACGATACTTTCTTTCTCTTTTTCCAATCTCGCTGTTCTATCATAGAGACAGCATCAGGCACAGGAAAACTCTGAATCTCTCTCATTTGAGTATCAGAGACATCTGCCCCAGCACTCCCTCCTTCCTTGACCACTGCAGGAATGAAACCAGCCTCTGCTGCTCCCCCCTCTAAAGTAAAGACAAAGCTGTCGTTGCTGTCAGCACAGGGTGGAAGCGGCGGCGGCTGGAAATGCCCGTGGGAGGGGTCCGTTTGTGACCGGGCAGGCGGGCAGAGCTCCTCCGGCTGACGAGATCAGCCCTGGGGTCGGCACTGCTCCCAGGCGAACGACGAGGCTGAGGGAAAAGAGAAGAGGGCGGCCCTGCCTCTGCCGGAGCAGAGAAGGGCAGCCGAGACCCTGCCTGGGCAGGCAGGCCGAGCTCCGACATCAGAGAGGAGGGAGGAGCCGCACCCCTCCTTCTCTGGGGTGGCCGGTGCCGACAGCTCCCTCTCTGCAGGCGGGTCGGGGTCAGCCGGCATCTCGGATGGAGGGGCCAGCACAACCCCCACCTTTGCAGGGGGTGGCACTGGCCCAGCAGCAGGCAGATCAAGCGATGGCCCGGCACGGTGTGGGGGCAGGCCGATGGCACCTCTTTGTCAGGAGCGAGCAGCGTCCCCAGAGCGGGGGCCGCCCCCTCAGGCACCGCGGGCTGCACGGGCGGCTCCCAGCCGGCGGCTGCTGCGAGCCATTGCCCGCGCCATTAAGGTGGTGTGGCCAGGATAGCAGACAGATTCTTCCTCGCTCTGTTCTGAGCCTGCTTCGCTCCGCTCAAAACCCGTCTCCTCTTCCAAAAACTTCGATTAATTGTCGTCCAGGTGAGCATTAGAGGGCGGCTGAGACATCCCCCTTTCGGAGGGCTGTCCACAGAAGGTCCCCTAATTCTTCCCATTTGTTCATAGAAAAAACTTCTCCTGCCTCTTCTGAAAAACCACGCTCTCTCGCCCAAGTTAACAAGGCAATCAAATCAGTTTCCTCTTGTTTGGATAAATGAATCCCCATTATTCGGAATTTCCCACCTAGCTGCTATGCTGGGAAGGGTGGGGGGAAAAAGAGTACCTCTCTCAACGGGAAGAAGGCTCGCAGAGCTGCCTCGCGGCTCCCGCTGTCAGGGTTGCGGTGTGCCGATGAGAGATGGCGGCTCTCGCTCGGGCCGCTCCGCTCCGGGCGGGCGGGCCGCTCCGCTCCGTACCGTGGGGCGCTGGGGCTCAGCGCCGCTCCGCACGGCTCCGCTCTCGGTGGGAGAGCAGAAAAACCGGCGACTTTTCGCGGATTTTCCGCAATGTCCCAGATGGCTCTCTGACTCCGGCCGTCTCCTGGCTCTGGTCTTGGCCCCAGGTTCGCAGTCCTGGTTTTCGGGATTCAGCCTGGTATGCAGGCTGTCAGCTCCGAGTTTTTTCGGTGCTGTTCGTCGGTCAGAGATCGCTGAAAGCAATCCCAATCCGCTGGAGTGACGATCTCGGCTGTCACCCCCAAATGTCGTTTTCTCGGTGGGAGCTCCAAAATGTTGTTATCTCGGTGGGACCGCCAAATGTTGCTGCCTGAGATGGTTACGGAGCGGCGAGAGGGAGACAGCAACATGGCAACTCTTACTTGATGCAAGAAAGAGAGCAGTTTATTGAAGAAAGCTGTGGCTTTTTATAATACAGTTCGTGCAAAACAAAATACAGACAGTTCATTGGAGAGACAGAGACAGCTCTTGTCTCTCGTTCTCCCATAGATCCAGCAGGTGTGTTATCTATGTTATGATTCTTTCCCTTATGTTTACAGTAGAGACAGAGGCCCTAGCATGGGAAAGGTTTCAGCTTGGCCTGAGAAAGTTTCACAGCCTGAGAAGGAACTCAGACCCTGTGAGAAAAGGCCTAGGCCTTTACAATTTTCAGCCTGTGGCTTCACTGAAGCCCACAGAAGGAAGCAACAGCTTAGATGGACAGTATTGCCCCAGGGATTTACTGAATCCCCAAACTTGTTCGGGCAGGCGCTGGAGCAGATTTTAACGGATTACCAGACAGGTCCTGGGGTAACCCTGGTACAATATGTTGATGATTTGTTGTTAGCAGGGAAAGAAGAGGAAAAGGTAAGAAGGGAGAGTATAAAGCTCCTAAATTTTCTAGGACTTAAGGGCCTGAAGGTTTCAAAGGCCAAATTGCAGTTTGTGGAAGAAGAAGTAAAATACCTAGGGCATTATTTGAAAAGGGGCGAAAAAAAGATAGACCCCGAGAGAATTCAAGCTATCTTATCGCTACCAATACCAAAGAATAAAAGACAGATTCAGCAAATCTTAGGCCTCACGGGGTATTGTAGACAATGGATTGAAAACTATAGTAGTAAAGCTAGATTTTTATATCAAAAGCTAGCACAAGAAGGGTTAATGAAGTGGACCCAGGAGGACACAGATAAACTGGAGGGATTAAAAGAGAGTTAGTTCATGCTCCGGTTCTGAGTCTCCCAGATTTAAAGAGGCCATTCTTTTTGTTCGTAAATATAGAAGAAGGAATTGCATTTGGAGTGCTTACCCAGGATTGGGCAGGGAAAAAGAAACCTGTGGCATATTTATCAAAAATTCTAGACCCTGTAAGCAGAGGCTGGCCCACATGCCTACAGATGTTAGCAGGATGTGCATTGTTAGTAGAGGAAGCTAGGAAAATTACCTTTAATAGCAGCAAAGGTACTGTCTCCCCATAATATCCGGGGTGTAATGCAACAAAAGGCAGATAAATGGATATCTGATGCCAGACTCCTGAAATATGAAGGGATTCTACTAGAAGCACCAGATTTTACCCTAGAAACCACCACTCTACAAAAATCCAGCTGCCTTCCTGTATGGAAAAATGGAACAAGGACCCCCTAACCCATGATTGTTTAGCTACTATAGAAGAACAAATGAAGATTAGGCCTGACTTAGAGGAGGAAGAATTAGATGAAGGGGAAAAACTATTTGTGGATGGATCCTCCAGGATAGTAGAAGGGGAAAGGAAATCTGGTTATGCTATTATAGGAGGACCTGATTTACGGGTAATAGAATCGGGAGCCTTAGACAGGTCATGGTCAGCCCAAGCGTGTGAACTGTATGCTATACTTGGGCCTTAAAGCTCCTAAGGGAAAGGAGGGGATTTATATATACCGATTCCAAGTATGGATTCGGGGTAGTGCATACCTTTGGGAAATTATGGGAAGAAAGAGGGCTAAAAAATTCACAGGGGAAGGGGTTAGTCCATCAAAAGCTTATAGTAGAAGTATTACAAGCCTTAAGGGGACCAAAGAAGATAGCAGTAGTGCACTTAAAGGGACATCGGCTGGGAATGGACTTTAGGAGCAGGGGAAATAACGCCGCTGATCAAGAGGCAAAAAGGGCAGCAGTAAGGGAGATGGTTTTGAAGGAGAAGCCATATATTAGGAAAACACTGGAGAAGGAAGATGTGGAACTTATATTTACTGATGAAGAAAAAGAAAAATTGAGGAAAATGGGAGTAAAAGAAGATAGGGGAGAGGTGGATGACAGGAGACGGGCGAAGTATTGCCCAAGGCAGTAGCCCAGCGAATGTTGTATAGGTTACATCAGGGGACACACTGGGGGACCAAGGGTTAGTCGACCATTTCGCGACTAAATTTATGAGCATTGGACTACGAGATATGGCTAAGCATGTCACTAAGAACTGTCCCACCTGCCTACGAGTCAATCGTAGCAACCTAAGAAAATTACCTCTGGGGCGGCCATTGGCAAAAAGACCGTTTGCAAATCTGCAAATAGACTTTACAGAGCTACCCAAAGTAGGGCGGATTAGATATCTTTTGGTAATAGTAGATCATCTTACCCATTATGTAGAAGCATTTCCGACGGTCAGGGAAACAGCCCAAACAGTGGTAAAGACTTTGCTCGAAGAAATAGTGCCCAGGTGCGGGGTGCCTGAAACTATCGATTCAGATAAAGGCCCGCATTTCACATCAAAAGTAACACAAGAATTAGCAAAAGCGCTAGGAATAAATTGGGAGAAACATACTCCTTACCACCCACAAAGCTCGGGAAGGGTAGAAAGAATGAACGGGAAATAAAGAAACAGCTGACTAAATTGGTATTAGAGACAAAATTATCATGGGTAAAATGCATTCCCTTAGCCTTATTAAATATTAGGACTCAGCCGCGGGCAGATGTGGGATTGTCCCCATTCGAAATGCTATATGGAATGCCGTATAACCTAGAGAAAGTCCAGACTAACCCCAACATTAGTGATCAACATCTCAACAAATATTTAATAACTCTAATGAAGTTTAAAAACAGCTATGGGAAAAAGGAATGTGGGCTCAGAGACCACCTCTAGATCTTGTGTTACATCAGGTACACCCGGGAGATTGGGTTCTGGTCCGGAGTTGGAAAGAAAACCCGCTAACACCAAAGTGGGAAGGACCATATCTGGTGTTACTTACAACAGACACCGCGATACGCACAGCAGAGAAGGGGTGGACTCATGCCAGCCGAATAAAGGGACCAGTAGATCCATCCGGATTCTCCAAGAAAAATAACACCCACTAGGAAATAAAAGGAACAGCCGGGGACTTAACGCTCACTTTGAAAAGAACCTCACCTTGACACCCAGGAGAGTATATGGACACGGGGGACATGTGGGTGGGGGATAATTGGTCACTACAGAAAGAGTTAATTGGAACTTCTGAGTCACCAGGATACTGTGGGAATTTAGAGGAACTTGCTCAGCAGCCATATTACAGACCTGTGAGATTAAAGTACAATGATCAATTATATAATGGAGAAAAAAACGTGAAGCATAACGATATTAGAGTAGCGTGTAGTTGGCTAGATTGCAATTGTTATCCGTTTGTATGTTTCTGTTGTAAAAATTGTAAGGAGTTGTGGTGGGTCCATTGCCAGAAAGGGAGGGCTCCTAAGAGTGTATGCCAGCCCTGCTGGGAGGAGCAGCGTGAGTTGACTGCTTTGGCCTTAAGCCAAAAAGTAGCAACTCGAGAGCTGAAAGTGGGATCCCCGCTCTGGTGGCAAATATATTCCAAAGGGGTAAACCCTGACTTATATTGCTATCACCCCAACGAACCTCCCGGGCCATTTAACACAGACATCGTGTCAGTCAAGTGTCGTAAGCAAGTAAAAAGACTCAGGTGTGATATTCCACCATTAAAGGATAAAAATTGGCATTCCAAAAAGAAGTGGAAAAGAGGAGTGAGTTCCACCCCTGAAGAATATCCTTGCTGCCGTGAAGATGGTACACCTCGCAGCTAGCAGCAACCTAGCTGGCGAGCGAGGCAGAGGGTAAGGAGTGGGGAAAGGGAATCTCACACAGAAATAACAGTGAAGGTGCTTACAACCCTCGGTAACCGGAGGCTTGAAGGTGATAGCATTAAGGGGGTTAGAGAAAGAACTAATTCTATTTACTGCTCTGGCATTGGGTGTCACCTAACTCTAATGGTGTACATAATAATAATAATAATGATGGGACTGGTAAAGGGAACACAAGAAAGCCATGAGCCCTTCAAATGGTCCCTCACTAGATGGGATGCCCCTAGTCCAATACAAACAGTTGTTGCTGTAGGAGCACCGAGTTTCATAGTGGGACTATGTAACCTAGCTAACATACTACGGTGTGGGAGAGTAGTGAATTTAACAGGATTTTACATGTGTCCGGTATCAAACCCAGGAAAGTCGTATTGTAATTACCCAGGGAGTACTGTTGTGGATATTGGGGCTGTGAAACCATTGCCTCTGACTGGAGGACGAGAGGAGATCCTTTTTGAAGGCAGAATTTGGACCGGTAGGCTGTGCCAAACCCTGGAGGGGACCCTCAGGAGAAATGTTATCCAGAGGAACCTGCTCCTTTGTATATCTTAATGTCTCCCAGCCAGAAAAAGCCGAATGGTTATTAGGAAAACATGGGGGATCCGTCTCTGGGAACCAGGGAAGGATAGAGGCAATATGATCCTAATAAAAAAAGAACCTGTACCACATGATCCAAGCCCTGTGGGACCTAACCCAGTCATTGGAGACGGGGCGAAAGAAATATTGCAGATTTTTCCCCGAGAGAGAATGAGACGGAAGCCAAAAATGAGTCCAGAGGTTGGCTCGAGCCCACCAAAGAATATAATACACTTTGGAGGGTGACGCAAGCAACCTATAAGGCACTAAACCAGACCTACCCTAATTTAACCGAAGAATGCTGGCTGTGTTACATAGTGAAACCACCCTTTTATGAGGCTATAGGATCCGCCGCTGAGTCAAGACGAGTTAACGGAACAAACCCGAGGGAGTGTTTATGGGAGAAGGAACAAGGTAGTGTCCAGAGAATATCAATGGCTCAAGTGAGTGGAAAGGGGAGATGTGTGGGAAATATACCTAGAGACAAGAACCACCTATGCCATGTAAAAATGTCTGTATCAGATCCAAAGGAGCCGGCCACGTGGCTCCTTCCTGCTGTAAATTCAAAATGGGTCTGTAACACTTTAGAGGTAACCCCGTGCATCTTTACAAAAGCCTTTAATGAAACCTATGAGTTTTGCATACAAGTCCTAATAGTTCCCGAATTACCTACCATCCCGAAGAATATGTGTATGCTCAATACCAAACTCTAGAGAAACCCCATTTAGTGAAACGAGAGCCCTTCACAGCATTAACAGTGGCTGTATTACTAGGTATAGGAGCGGCTGGAGTGGGAACGGGGTAGCGTCCTTAGTAAATCAAGAAGCGGGATTTAAAGAGCTCAGGGTGTCAGTAGACGAAGATCTAAGGAGAATTGATAAATCCATAAAAGATCTCACAGACTCCCTAGATTCGCTAGCTGAAGTGACCTTGCAAAATAGAAGGGGACTAAATTTACTGCTTTTACAACAAGGAGGTTTATGTGCTGCACTTAGAGAGGAATGCTGTGTGTATGCTAATCGAAGCGGAGTTATAAGGAGACCATGGCAAAATTACAAGAGGGACTAGAAAAGAGAAAACAAGAAAGAGAAGCACAACAAAACTGGTATGAATCTTGGTTCAGTAAATCCCCCTGGTTAACGACCCTCTTGTCCACCATAGCGGGACCACTGATTCTGTTTCTTTTAATGCTGACCTTTGGACCCTGCATTTTTAACAAACTTATCAGTATAGTCAAGAGGAGATTAGAGGCTGCTCATTTAATGCTTGTTAGAGCAAAGTATGAGTCGCTAAATGGGGGGGAAATGGAAGACTATTTAGAACTCAGCAGAAAAGAACTGGCAAGATACAGTGAACAAAAGGGTTAAAAAAAAAAAAAGGGGGGATTGTGATGAAACAAGTGACCTTTTGTTCACTGTCTATTGCTCATTGAGGAAGAAGAGTGTATAAACAAACAACCCTACATGGGATAGGTAATAAAAGAGGACCTTTTGCCTGCTTAGTGTCTGGCAGTGAGACAGTTAACTGCCCTAGTGTCCTGCTTTGTTTAGATAAGCCTTTTGCCTCACTTATCTAACAGACCTTGAAAAGAAGCTGGTTGTAAATTATCCCGCCTTGCTGGCGAGCCCGCAAGGACGGGTAATCGCTAGACTTGTATGTTCACAAATGCCTGTAGATAATTGCAGCGCTAGGTTCAAGAAAGAAGATGCCAAAAAACCGCGATGAACCCTCATCAAAAACCACCAGGAGGCAGGAAAAGACCCCTAGCAACTGACGGAGCAAGCGCAAAGTGGCCGGAAGGATGACCTGGCAGAGAGCGGAGACCCTAAAAGGGGGACCCGGAACACAGTCGGTGCGGCGGTGGATTTGGGGAAGGCAGCGACCCTCCCCGTCGCCCAGCGCTGCATCTTTGCTTACTCTTTTCTGTAATAATAAATTGGCTACATAATTGGCTTTTAAGGCCCGTTGTGCTTATTTATAACAGTTTCCTCCCTCAAATGGATTTTCCTGGGTTGATGTGGGCAGCAGAGTTCAGCTCTGGCTCTGAACTCCCAGGCTATGTGGATTTTCTTTGGTATGCTCTTCTTCACCCTTCCTTCCTTCCTTCCTTCCTTCCTTCCTTCCTTCCTTCCTGGAATCCTTCCTTCCTTCCTTCCTTCCTTCCTTCCTTCCTTCCTTCCTTCCTTCCTTCCTTCCTTCCTGGAATCCTTCCTTCCTTCCTTCCTTCCTTCCTTCCTTCCTTCCTTCCTTCCTTCCTTCCTTCCTTCCTTCCTTCCTTCCTTCCTTCCTTCCTTCCTTCCTTCCTTCCTTCCTTCCTTCCTTCCTTCCTTCCTTCCTTCCTTCCTTCCTTCCTTCCTTCCTTCCTTCCTTCCTTCCTTCCTTCCTTCCTTCTCCTTCCTGGAATCCTTCCTTCCTTCCTTCCTGGAATCCTTCCTTCCTTCCTTCCTTCCTTCCTTCCTTCCTTCCTTCCTTCCTTCCTTCCTTCCTTCCTTCCTTCCTTCCTTCCTTCCTTCCTTCCTTCCTTCCTTCCTGGAATCCTTCCTTCCTGGAATCCTTCCTTCCTTCCTTCCTTCCTTCCTTCCTTCCTTCCTTCCTTCCTTCCTTCCTTCCTTCCTTCCTTCCTTCCTTCCTTCCTTCCTTCCTTCCTTCCTTCCTTCCTTCCTTCCTTCCTTTCCTTCCTTCCTTCCTTCCTTCCTTCCTTCCTTCCTTCCTTCCTTCCTTCCTTCCTTCCTTCCTTCCTTCCTTCCTTCCTTCCTTCCTTCCTTCCTTCCTTCCTTCCTTCCTTCCTTCCTTCCTTCCTTCCTTCCTTCCTTCCTTCCTTCCTTCCTTCCTTCCTTCCTTCCTTCCTTCCTTCCTTCCTTCCTTCCTTCCTTCCTTCCTTCCTTCCTTCCTTCCTTCCTTCCTGGAATCCTTCCTTCCTTCCTTCCTTCCTGAATCCTTCCTTCCTTCCTGGAATCCTTCCTTCCTTCCTGGAATCCTTCCTTCCTGGAATCCTTCCTTCCTTTCCTTCCTTCCTTCCTTCCTGGAATTCCTTCCTCCCTTCCTTCCTGGAATCCTTCCTTCCTTCCTTCCTTCCTTCCTTCCTTCCTTCCTGGAATTCCTTCCTTCCTTCCTTCCTTCCTTCCTTCCTTCCTTCCTTCCTTCCTTCCTTCCTTCCTTCCTTCCTTCCTTCCTTCCTTCCTTCCTTCCTTCCTTCCTTCCTTCCTTCCTTCCTTCCTTCCTCTTTGACTAGTTCATAACCACAGCATATGCAAAAGGCTCAATTATTGCTTCTTAAAAAGCCCAAATTATCTCCTGGAGTTGAGACTGACAGCCACACAGTCTTCACAGTGTTTATGCACGACTGAATTTTTGCTGGCTTAGTCTCTGCTGTTCTGTACTGCCTGTAATTGCATTTGCATTTAACTGTTTAGCCTCGTCAGAACTTCAGCCCCAGGGGCAGCGGAGGTGGTGAGGCTCAATACATCAAATTACTACCCAAAGAGCAAGCAGACAAAAAAAGCAGAGGCAGGAGGGAGGAAACAGACAAATGAGCCCCATTCATTAGGAAAACAGCAGCCCTGACCAGGGAAGCATCCCACTGATGTAATGAGAAAGGTGAGAAAGTTGTTAATAATAATAAGAACACAGTAACACAGTTGCTTTTCTATCAGAAAGCACCAAATCTGGAGAAAATAAATGCTCTGTGGAAAGCAGAGGTGAAAACAGATGAAATGCTCCTTGCCCA